>JBBPLV010000734.1:1119-14794 GCA_038089975.1 Boletellus ananiceps | reverse complement strand
CTGATGCTGGGTAGGGCGACAAGGGTGACGGTAATGTTGGCACTGCCCTCATCTCGTTCACTTTCAGCGGCATCATCAATGATGGTCGCTCCACGGCAACCTCGTTCGACACTCTCGTCCTCTGTCAATTGTCGTCAGCGAGCTTTTCGGGTTTGGCTCCGATCGACTCACTCTAGAGCACCACAAGTACGTGCAACAACATCCCAGGACGACTCCAAACACCACCCCCATCAGCATGGCCAAGACCAGCACCATGGTGACGCCTTCACTCAAGCTGTCTTCCCTTCCGAGCATCCACGCAGTTATATTGACCACCACACCCCCACCCTCGCTTTGCGCTTGAATAGGGCACTCCGCGTCGGTTTCTGTGGTTGCGCTCCCGGTCGAGCTCGCTGTGAATAGCCGGGTGACACTATGTCAGTATGATCCGGCCAGGGTTTCGACCCGAAAACCTAAGTTACCCGGCTTGCTCGGAATCAAAGCCCAACCCGATCCGCTTTCAGCTGGAGGTTCCACTCTCACCCCGCTCTGGCTTGTGTCCAAGTCAGAAGGACCTGTCCCTGTCGGTTCGGGTGTCTCATCAGTCACTATATTTTGCACCCTACGATCAAGATTCCGTAGTCACGCGTTCGCGATGGCATTTTAGCGTTTCTCTTCAAACTGTCAACGTCACGCCACGTACGATCTGGCGTCCAAGTATGCGCCCTCCGACGGCCGCCCATGTACCTCCGCCGGCTTCTCTCTCCAAGTACGGTCCGAAGTCGTTTCAGAAGGCGGTGCGGCAAACGTCGCATTGGGTCCAGTAATGGCGAGAACGGATGCCAATAACCAGTATATTTTCATGGTGCGGTGCCGGCGTTGACAATCCCAGAGTTGTGCAGTTACTTCGCCTGAGGGTTTCAAGAGACCTGAGCCTGGCTTTTCGTCTCTAATAAACCTCGGTCCTCGGTGATGCGAATGATTGGGACTAGCTGTATGTATACGGTTGGCTGCCATTTCACGTACCAGGATGACACCAGCAGCAGTTCCATTTACATATACTACCTGTTAGTTTTTGCACAGGAGCTCATGAGGCGCTGTCCAGTCCTGATTATGTGTAGGACCCTCGGCACGGGTCCAAACCACTCTACATCCACGACAACGAATGTATCCTTTCATGTCGATATTTCCGTCATCCCGGAGGGGGAAGGTGGCCGACGAACTTACACACTCACGTCATGATAGCATCGTGAGTCCATCTACCAGGTTCCCCCGTCATGATGACTAAGTACAAACCTGGTATTAGCGCCCTGCCAATCTGTGTTTGGATGCATCACATGCCATCTGATCAAGAACGTCCTCGGTACTGGTTTTCTCAATCATGCTGTAGAGCTCCCGTGCTACCACTGATACGCCAACTAACTGGACCTGCAAATTTTCCACTGGAACGAAGCGAACTTATTAGCTCGAGACGCAGTGGCAGAAGCACGCCCGAGCCGCCCATGTCTTTTTGGGGTGAGCGTTCAATCTGTGGCGTTCGTTCGTACGTACACTCGGGACTAGGTCACCACCACGATCCACATGTGTTGTGCAGTGAGGCATACATGCCAAGCACTGAGGCTCCAGGATCCTTCGTGGCTTATCGGCGCAACTGTGTTTGGGGGTGGCAGCACTTCCCACTCGTTCACCATCACCTCATTGCCCCCTTGGCAGCAGGCGGGCATGTCGCTCTTTCATCATTTATCGGGTGGATTGCAAGCTCAGTCCAACCAATAGCAAATAAGAGGTCACAATGGCTGGGCATGCCTTGCAAGGTCCGGATTCCATGGACATCGATTGACACATTCTCCCAGAACCATGATATTAACAAACACCCGGATTGGTACCCTTTCGAAGCTCTTCTCCGCACTCGCGGCGGCTTCTGGGACTGCAGCCAAGACATTTCACTGATCACATGTGCGGACCAATATACAGTGCGACCGACGTACGCAAGCGACACAAGTTACTCCAAATATCTACGCATGTGTGCTAATTCAACCGCGGGGGCCGTTCCTTGACTCCTGTACTCGCTCACTTCATAAAATCTGTGACCAAGGAGTGGGTGAACCTGTTGTATGCCCTCTATTCGCCGAAGGGATCAAAGGCCTCGCGTAAGTCGCGTTGGTTCCGTTGGTTGCCACCTCACAATAATCTGGCCATGCGGCCCCCGGTTCCGTGGCGTTATTTTCGGCTATAACAGTACCGTTACAGGCTGAACAGGGCCGTTCTCCGGGAAATCCAAGCCTGACCCTAGCAATGAGGATACGTTTCAGCCTGCCTCACCAGTGCTATTGAACGGGGTGAAGACTCCAAGATTACGGGACGTGTAACCCCAGGGGGGTTCGTCTAGTATCTTCATGAGACCTCCAGACCAGGCCACTTACCGCGATCTTTACTCCCTATTTTCCTCACCAGCGTGGTCATTATGCTACATGTCCTCTAGGGAGGCATGAGACTTGATTCACTTGAGTCCTCGGTCGATACGTTTAGACGCTCATGGTTCCTGCCGCGGGAGAACTACCTCGGGGGACGATGCTGGGATCCGCAGCGCCATACAGTATGGATGCTGTCTGGACGAAGGTGAAACATGTGCGCAAAGCAGGGGTACTCGACCGGATGTGAGTCAACCACGGAAATCCAAGCCAAAAGTCGAGGCTGGTTCGCAGTGCGAATTGGTCCTACCAAAGAGATTCCTCTGTGCCACAGTATGTTCGCGATTTGAAAATTCAGCGTCCATCGAGGGAAGACGCAGTGGGTAGTGGAAGGTCTGGTTATTCTAGGAACACGCTTGCGAGTTCGTCCCACCAGCCTGGATCGCGATTTATTGGTCAAATATACTTTAGACCCTGCCTGGGCACCTCTGGCTCAGAGATAGAAGGCAGCACGTCGTCTTAAAGAATGTTATGGACCTGCGAGCTAGCTTGTGTAAGCGTATTTTAGAGGCACTCGTCGAAAATCACGAAGTACATAGTCACGAAATAAACGACACTGATATAACTCGGAGCCAAATGATATTTGGCTGTATGCCAGTGCGGTTACAAAGCTCGGTTCGCATGAGAGGAAACATTTCTGAGGTCGCCTCACCGAGTCGTGTTGACCGTGTGGACGAGGGTAACGTGTTTTAACAACGCTCGTCGATAATACGTGTCATAGGGCTTGCAGGTTCGACTCCTCGGGCTTTGCAGGGTAAAGGCGACTCAAACCCCTTCATAGCAACCAATGGTGCTAGCCATGACGACCCTTTTGCGGAAGCAATCAATGGCTGGGGGCGGCGGCACCCAAAGGGCTAAGCTTGCTGTGAGCGTGGAGTCCAGGATGCGTGTGGCTGTTACGAATGTCACACGATGCATTGACCGACTGGCGTCTACTGCCATCGCACTCTCGCCTTTCAGCTAAGCACCGCTGAAAGCAAACAAGCCAAAGTGCACAATTAGCCTCGCAAAAGTATGTATTCCGAATTATGCAGATTGAGCACTGAAAAGTCAGTGCACATGTGCTCGAGTCCGAGTAAACGTCGTATCAGTGTGGAAGCTTGCTTTGTCCACGTACGAAAAAGGACAAGAATGAAGGATCACTTGCAGCGACACTCTTTGAAACGCTTGGATTCCGTGCCAACCCCTGGAATACGCCCCGGGGCCGCGCTTTGAACTCATGGCGAATTGGACAAAGAGGCTGGGAGTCAAGGACCGACCACGCCGACGTCCACCCCTGTAATATGATACACGAGAGATATAAGCCACCCTCCTGGCTGGATTCTTCACTTGCACATATTTTTCCTTCATCTTCGAGGATTTCGCCACCCCCTCTTGCGGCCATCTTGGAAATTCTCATCGCGTCGTCCGTAGCTCATGGGCAAAGTACGTTTTGTCCTCTTGTCAGGTTCGGAGCTGACTGGTTAGTTTCAGACATTCTCTTGCCACTTCGCCAACTGTGGCAAAACCTTCTCAAGGGCTTACGAGCTTAAGAAGCACATCGCCACTCACGAAGACCCGAGCAGGTATGCGTGGGCGCCGTGGCAAGACCAACGACGAACTTGACGCTTGTTGATAGGGTGTTTATTGCCCGGCGTGTGTCTTTATCACTCTTCAAAGGAAGAATCTCGTCATCCACTTTGCAAAACAGTGAGCCTACTTTTTGCGCGTCTTCGCTTTGCGGCCGCTCATGTCCTCCCCCAGCACTGGAGAGAGGCTCCATAGGTGCCCTGACATGATCTCCTTTGTTGATTCCCCCGGGTCCGTAGGCCGCGAAGAACCCTGCAGCTACAGAACGAACGACCCAGCCGCCTTGACAAAACACCGGAAGAGAAACCACGGGTACATACCCCTACCCAATCGAAGTCGGCCCGCAAAGGCTCCTTGCAGTTTGCCCTGCAATCCTTTGACAAAGATGGTTGCAAACACCGTACATCATCCTCGGCCTTACCAGCTCCCTGTCCCAGTGCGATATCGCGAACCATCTTGCATACCCAACCAGGCCAATTCTTCCAGCGGTGGTGCTACATGCACGTTCACGTCCATCCAGTCCCCGGATGATGCCCCCCGATTTCTCTGGCCGCAGAACGCAGACATGTATGGACAATTGACCTCAATGCAGGCAGATCCCTCCGAGGCGTCCGAGTCCGATTCTTCTATTTCCGGAAGCAAAACATTAGTCCCACTCTGTGGGCAAATGGGGCTGGACAGCCCCTACGACACTTCGTTGGATTTCGACTGGACGATAGAACACGAGATCAACCACGGCACATTGGACACGACTGGGACGATGTATCTCCCGGTCATGAATCCTCTTCATGTGGCTCCCTCTCTAGCTCGGATCGTTTTCGACACGCGCACAGGCCGGGAAGGGTGTCTATGCCCTGAATGGATGGTCGATGCAGGAATTGAAGGATGGGACCAATCCGTGCTGGAAGCTCACAAGGATTTTTACGCATCTTAACGTTCGTGTTGGCACGTATCGGTTTCTATCTTTCCTTTTACCTTTATACCTATCTATCTATCTATTTGTTTACATAATCCCCCCCCTCCGTCTAAACGCTCGTTTACTGTTTGTTTTGATAACACTCCGCCATGTACCGATGATAAACCGCTAATTTGTTTAAGTACTTTGAGCTGGGTTTGCGATCTTTCTTCGCCATTTTATCGCCCTTCTTAGTTGTTCCAATCTCTGTCAATGTAGTCGCTCATGTTCGACACATTATCCATTCTTTCCGGGTCCTCCACGGGAACACATGTCTTCCTGCGGTCTGGTCTGCTCCAAGTCCGGTCACATGCACAATCACGTGACTGGCTGGCCCAGCGCTCCCCCACCACGGTACTGGCATGCGTTCTCTCCCAAACTATCTCTTTTCTCACTCCATGGCTGGATAGGTAGTGACATGTGATCCCACTGTCAGATCTGTCATCACCACGAAAACTCACAAAAGGCAGGACAAGTTCTCTTACGAGCTCGGACCCAGGGCGTGTCAGTATCGAGAGCGGCGCACGAACCTTTACACCACTGAGCTCGCCCCTTGCGGGAGTCTCAGAAGGCTATGTATCTCTTACAACACCGACAGTTCACAGCGTACCCCATCCCCACTGGCGTCCTACACGACGTACACATTCGCTTGACTGACGATCGTCACGTTGGAACATACCACGACAGAGTCGCTTGGGCCCGCCAGCCTAGGCGTCTGCTTCCTTGCCGCCGTCCCACACGATGACCAGAGTCTCCAGCCCTAACCTTTCCCATAAATTTTATCCGCTGCTCTCCTGCGCACACTGCGGGGTGATAGCATACCGCGACGGAGTGCCCTCGCTGGACTTGTTTGTGACGGAGACGTGGTGGTATGAATATCATGGTTGGACATCCAGACCATTCTTGGCGTGTGTCTTTTCTTTTTCTCTTGAGAACGAGAGAATTTAAAATCTTGGGGGACTTTTTATTTTATTTTATTTCCGGGAAACAGATTGATAGGGCGCGCTCGGGTACTGAGCAGGGAAGAGAAGGTCGTGGTTAGTCCAACTTACACGCCGGGGCCTTCTAGGTATATTGTATCAGTTCCGAAGGTCCTGTTTTTTGGAGCGAGTATCCCTAATGTATGAAGGCTTGTCATCGCACAGTTACTATCAGCAGTTCCCATTTCTATTAGAAGATCGCGACAACTTTTCCAGATCTTTGTACCGACTGAAAAAACATCTCACAGAGCACACAACCATAGCTAGTTTTCACTGGGCTAAGCCCTATTTTCGCCTTCCATGCCCTCGGGATCAGTGTCGTCATCGTCATCGTCGGGCTCACCCTCTCTGTCGTCGTTCTCAGTCCCTCCATTATCCTCTGCTCGTTTCTTCCAGTCCTCCCAGCACATGTGCCGTTTCTTTGGGGTGCTCCCAAACTTAACCTGTGCCTCCAGGTAGTCCATGAAATAGTGCCCCGTCGCCGGCACGTTTGGTAGGTGCACGAGCTCAGAGAGATTCTGCGCCAGTTCATGGTGCTCCGCTAAAAAAGGATATGTTCTCGAATCGATCCCCGCTGCGTAGATGCGCAAACATCCGTCATTGTTGTTACGCTCGGGAAAGGTCAGGTGTGTCTTCGCATCCAGACCAAGGTCGACCAAAATAGCGATGTAAGGGGGTAACTTGGGATCAGAGGCACCCCGTCGGCTCTCGCCACCTAGAGCCTTATTCCTGCGGCTGATATCGTGCAAAGCATGTTCAGAAGCCTTCGATTTCATAGCTTTGTCAGAAATGAAGATTCGTGACATCCGTGTTTGCGCTAGATTATCTTCCTGCGGGGAGTTGAAATATATTGGTATCATTTTGTCGACCAATTTCTGTTGGTGGGAGCACTGCACTGCGCTTGTCCTTTGCCAGTGGCGTAATGCCAACTCGTTCCAACTAAAAAGAGAATCGTTAGGGTGAATGTAAGAATCGGTTGGAGAAACTGACTCTATTTCGTCATTACTGCTTCGAGAATCTGATCTCAGGGGCATATCCATGCATACCCAGTGCGAGAAATTCAGGTACGCATCTTTGAACGCATCCCGCGCAAGTGAGCCTTGCTCCCCTTCGCCCTGTGACCATATCTGTTCTCCAAACACGAATTCCAGCCACCCCACCACAGGCACCATTTTGCAGTAGAGCGCATCCTCCTTCCAGCTCTTTGGTACGTCATCTTTCAAGTTTGACTCGGAACGGCGGGCGAACAGGTCCTTGGCAAGAAGCCATAGAAGTCGGCTCGCCAGCTCTCCGCGCTGGCCTACGTCAATCATACCACGGTTAACCATGCTCAGAAGAGTCTTCGTGGCCTTCCCGACAATGGCTTTCTGGCTGTGGAGTTGGGCCGCCGCAACATACGACAAGAATGGCTCGGATGGATAAGTCGTAAACCGCCAAAGGCGGTCCGCAGTTGTCCCGATGCAGATCCGCATATAGCTCGCCACCCCGCGCTCTAAACGGTCGACGGACTCCGGGTGCCCGAGCGCAACCCTCAATCCAAACCGCTGGCCTAATACAGCAAGCACGTTATCGATATCGTCCGGGTTGAAAGATTTTCCGCGAAGTTTCGAGGAAGCATTGAGGAACACCATCGATGGATCATCTACTGCTGCTCGGAGTGAATTCCACCTGCCAATCATCCATCACGTGTTCGTGCGGCTGACATGAACAAGGAAACTCACAGTGGTCTCCCGTAGCGTACGATGTGACCAAACTTAGCAACACCCTTGACGTCAATTTCTCCCAGGCTTGGTGCAGCTTGGTCCCATCCTAGCTGAGTGTAAGGCCGGAAAAGTAACTGCCCCTCACGCGAGATGCGATCAGAATTATCTAAGAGGCACGTCTCAGTGGGAAGAGCATCCGAAAAAACGCTACGCTGACGTTGCTTATTCGGGGGCGAAAAGTCTGTAATCCGGGAAGTCGTCGAAACAAATGCCATCCAGATTGGATAGCTCGGCCCGCTGCGCGAGTAATGGTTGGTTGCTCTGCAAAGAACATCTGCCGGACAGTAGGCATTCTCTCCAGTTGCCACCTTCAGGGTAAGAGGGTGTGCTTCATCGATGGCAATCACTACCCGAGGTTCGTTCGAATTGCACGAAAAAATTTCCTGGAGTCTTTTGCCCACTTTGTGGTGTGCTTTCGAAAGCCATGAAAACCGCGTCACCTTTTCTGGCTCTGATTCTGATAGTGCTGTTCAGTGATGGCCGCTTAGTAGCGATCAAGATCACCTACTCGAAAGGGTGAGATTCTGAATCCTATCTGCAGCCCTGTCGACTTCCGAAGAGGCCCCTGTTTTTACTTCAGAATCATCAGGGCTCAGAACAGGAAGGTGGGCCAGCGTAGCATGGACCTAGTCAACATCACCAACGGAAATGTATACTCCTGAGCGAGCCTCACACCTTCCTGTATCTTTCTGAAACTTGCTTAAAGAAGTCACTTCTGGCCGTCAACTTAGATCCGTGGCTCACATCGCACATTTCCCTGGCCCAAAGTCCAATTCTTTCCTTGGCATCGCCAGTGACAGATAGGGTTGAAAGCTGCTCGTCGAGCTGCTCAAAAAGACCAATGAAGAATGCATAGCAAACTATCTCATAGCCTTGCTGGGAGCCCGAAAAGTTGGTCAAGATGTCGGCTGGGATCGAATCTCGGTCAGGAAAAGTGCTGACGGCGTCCTTCTCCCGTAAATTGATGTAAATTACTATAACGTCCTTTCTCCACAACTGTATGCTGTGAAGTCAACTGCCGAGACCTGTGCAGAAATCGGAACTGTTTACCTCTGTCAGTAGCCTTGATTTACCTGTCCCGGAGCTCTGGACAATCGAGCAGAGTTTTGCGTAATACGAAGGGTCAACTTGGGTCGTGAACGCCAACTGATTTTGTGTGAGGTATTCATAAAAACCTTCGAGAGCGACCCCATGGTATTCGGCTCGGAAGGATTCCGACAATCCGCGATACACATCTAAGACATGTTGAGCAACAGTTCCAGCAAAAGACGCGAAATAGAAGGGCTGACCATCAGGATGCCTGGCGATATCACCTTTTCGCGCCGACTCGGTTTTTGGCCTTAGGTCCGCTGCAATCAACGGGTCGGAACCCCGCCGGTGTACCACGATTGCGGACAGGTAGATAGGCGGAGACGCACCGAGAACCCAGATATCGCGGTACGATTTGGTTTTCCAAGCGGAAGCGAGCTTCTCCTTCAATTCCTCCTTGCTTTGGATCAAGCTTTCTGCCTCGTCTAGGTCGGTGTACTTGGAGTCTAGATGCTCACTCGAGGGTTTGGCGACGCGAGTGAGATGCTCATTCGTGCGCTTGACGATGCGAGTGAGTAGGTAAGCGAAATGAGTGGACAATTCGAGCGGCATGCCGAGCATGTCTTTGCTGACCCTTTGGTCGAGCTCTTGATGGGTGACAATACCGAGGTAGTCGTCGACAGTCTCGAGGGGCATGTTGTCGTCGCTGTCATTGTCCCCCTGACCGTTGACGCTCCGTTTTTATACCCCGTGGTACCAACCGACGAGCACCGATGAACGTGTCCGACCATCTGGCATCGACACTGGCAGCTCCACAGCATTTTCATTGTTCCCCACAGACCCACGTTTTCAAACTGAGGCGCCCACTGGCGCGACATTCGCGGCCCACGAATGGCTGGGTTGTGATTCGGTTTGAATATGATTTTTGCCGCCGTGTCTACTGACTTTTGCGCTTTACAGTGGAACCAAAAGTGCTAGTAGCCCATCATTTATGATCATGGCCGCCTTGTTGCCTCAAGCCGTCCAGCACAGTTCAAGGTGCAGGCCTTCTGATGCACTCAGAGTGATCATGTTTCCTCGGATTGATGCGCACACGTATAATATCACCTTCACTAATGGGTTGCTGCCAGGCAGCTCGTGGAAGGTGTGCATGGGGATCGTGCACAAGTACTTGTGGTATCGTGTACTAAAACACCGAACCAGCGAATGCTGTGCTCACCTCCCCAACAGTGGTCGGCTTTTGGTCATCGGGTTTGGCGCTGCAGTTTTTCTCAGTGGCTTCAAGTCAGAGAGAGCTCATTCGATGTAGGAGCACGAAAGGGCATGATGCAGTGATGCCCGAAGTTGTCGGTGGGAGATGGCTGTTACATGCCACTAGCACCCCGTTCATGCAGGCCTGCAGAGCATAGTCGTTCGGCAAGACACTGCAAGAGTTCTGCTCTCGATGCGTCCCATCGACATGTGTCGCACTCACCATGACTCATTCTTCAAAGGAGCTGATGGCTGTCGACCGCTCCGTTGATTCTTGAACGAGGCTTGGTCACCCATGATTAAAATACTGGATCAGTAGTGGCGTTGGCGGCGTTGTTGGACTCGATTTCGGTGCCCTTCGTGGGATACGTTGCTCAGCGAGAGAGCGGAGAAACTGACTATGAGAGACGGTAGAGACTATAGATGTCTTATGAATCACGCGAGTAGATACGAGAATCTAGATGTTAGATTCGCGTTGCGTGTGAGGAAGGTCGGTCCGATGGGTTTTTGCCCGCAGGGGGGTGAGGTCACGTGACAGGCGGTGACAAATCGATAGTGAGGATCGAAGTCACGTGATCGAGGCGTAGAAACCCAAAACAAGAGAACGGAAGGAGAGAAGTCGGCAGGATTGGGGACCGGACCTTCTGAGCGCTTTGAGGGTCGAATCGCACCGAAAAGAGACAGCCAGGAGAGAAAGAGCCGGGCGAAGGACGGGCACGAAGGGACCAACCAAGCACTGGAATGATGAATTCGGGAGGTGGGTGGGAGAACGCGGAGAGGAAACACCAGAGAGAGCGCGGCAGGTGGAAGAAGGGAAGAAAGGGGAAACACAGAAAAGAGCGCTACGGCTCATCTTATCTATGGTGAGACTGAGTGATCTTGAGCTTCGATCGAAGACTGATGCCATCGGCATCGGCCGAGGTCTCGTGACGCAACCAGCATGAAGGCCTAGTTCTGTGTTCGGTGTTCGCAAGCTCACGACCTACCTAGAACGTCCATGCTACAGTCGACTCCCTCTTAACACATACCCCTTGGGATAGACCAAAAGTATGTCTTTTAAGGGAGTATGGGTTACCAGGGAGGCCATAGAGTGATAACCGAGAACTTGGGATCCCCAAGAATTATGGGTTACAAGGGAGTATGACTTATGTATGTGAGGTATGTGTTAAGAGGGAGCCGACTGTAATAAGATATTAGGTAAGAATTGCCAAAGTGAGGCACCACGTGAACGGGGTGTAAGTGTCACCCGTGACGGGTGCAGTGCTTATAGAAAAGTTGTACTTGATGTCAGCTCTCAGTCAATGATACACATCCCCACCACCTCCAATGGGGCCAAGAAAGCGCAAGTTCTCGACCCTATCTGCGGAGCAAACTTCTCGGGTAAAGAGAATACTCCTTTCATGCCGCGAAGAATGTGAGCAACTCGGCATTGATGAAGACGACGAGGATGTGAGGGAACTGAATCGCATTATCAACAAGTTGACAGATACGAAGGTGTGCTATATCCAAACGATGCGAACTACGGAATGACAGTCTTCCAGCATACTCCATTTTCTGACGTCTCACTCCTTACTTTCGCTAGAGTGGGCATTAAGATTCAACCTATGGAATGGCGCTCCAACGGTGAGATAGAGGCAAAGACATTTGGAAATACGACATCACCCGGAGCCCTGACAGTTGAGAAGACAAGAAATAATATCATCAACGTTCTCAAATACGTGTCGCTTGAGGTTTGAGTCAGTTCCTCGTTCCTTGTGACCTGCTCATTTTGCCGCAGTCAGAAGCTGGCTGTCGTACCCTCATCGACGCCCTCTTGATCCATGTCGCATCAAACCTTGAGACAGATGGCTCTGGTGTTGTGATTGCTCCGGAATTTCGTGTTGAGGACACGGTGCTCGGATACACAGAAAGTTCGTGCGGAGGGGTGGTAGATTATATGCTCGTCTACGGTGACAAAGCCGTGCGAGGTCAGTGTGTGTCACGGCTGCCTGATCCTGTGTCTAACTTCACCTATGTAGATCGAATTATCAAATCGAAAACTTTCGCTTTCAGCGACCCTGAGGTATACAAATTGCTCAAGTGCAACATCTACGGAGCGAAGCCCGAAGACCTTTTCACTCCCACAACGTCTTTCCCTCAAGCGGCGATGGCCGCTATCATTAAGGCGCAACACCTGCAGTATGCTGGTTCCTATCAATATGAATATGACCTTACAAACATGCCTCTTGGGCCTTTAGGCTGAAAACTTTTCGAGGCTGTGTTACTAGCGGCAAGCGGTGGGTATTTTTCGTCTACAATGCGGAGAACCCCGGGCATGGAAATGGCAAAACCGTATATTGGTTGGAGCCAATTCCTCTTGGGGAACGTCACAACACAACTGTTTACCTGGAGTTGATTCTCGGCATACTTCGTGACTGGGTAAGTCCGAATTCAGTGACCGCAAGCCCGTGTTTGACTTCCAGAGGCTTATCATACTAGGTTGAACACGGCCATGACAGTCAGCTACGCTTTTTCGAGTACCCAGTGTGACCTTGCCTTTCTCGCACTTCGAATCTCTCCTGTAATTTTCATGGACATTGCATACTCCATTGTGCTGCGTCCGCCCGGTGTCCATATATGTTAAGTCGTGGCTCGATCTCGTCAACGGTCTTGTCACACCACGCGCGATCGTCTCTGGCTCCGTCGACTCGCCGTATCGCGCCCTGGAAATGCCCGGACACCAGCTATGCACCGTATACACCATATCCGACGCGTTCGATTTGCCCGATTTGCTCGATATGCGTCTGTTCGATTCGGTAAGTCGGATCCGTTTGTACCAACGTTTTCTAGGCTTCGTCTTGAGCCGTCCTCGTCAACGTGGCGGGTTAATAGCCCCAACAGGCTGTCTGCCTCGATTGGTGGGTGATGTGGACGACCCAGGTAAGTGTCTGTTCATTCGTCCATACCGTCCGCGCTGACCCGTGCACCTTCTAGCTAGCAGTCGTGTTCTGACTCGTTTCGACTCGCGGCGTGTGCTGCTCGCTGTGCCGTGCATCCCACACCGTCTCCCACCCGCCTGGTCGCTTACGCCATCGCATTGGTTCGTCCCGTTGCGCTCGTCGCCTCCCAACGCGGTCGACTCGCTCAGCTGACCCCCTGGCCTACTACCCCGACATAACACGGCAATTCCTTCAACGCCGTCGTTGTCTTCGTCTCCCAATGGACCCTGCGCACGTTGGGCACTGCCTGAAGTGTGCGCGCCGTCGTCGTTCGACTTGCCCGGCTCGTTCTGAGCTCGTCCAAGTGAGTCTTCCTCATCAGTCCGTTCTGACCGTTCGAGCGCCCTTGCTAACATGTGTCGTAGGTCCTTCGTCTCATTCATAATGTCACGTCCTTTCGACGTCGCCGTTTCGTAGCTGGTGGGTGCAGTGTCTGCGTTCGCCCACCCATTCATCTCCCCCTCGAGCGCAACGCTCGGGGGTTCGTTCAATCGTCTTGCGGTCGTCTCTGGTGGTTTCCGTCGTCGTGGGATGTCAGGGGCTGACGATCAGGATGCCTGGCAATATCACCTTTTCGCGCCGACCCGAGTTGTGACCTTAGGTCCGCTGCAATCAACGGATCAGAACCCTGCCGGTGTACCACCATCGCGGACAGGTAGATGGGCGGAGATGCCCCGAGAACCCGGATATCGTNGTACGA
>JBBPLV010000733.1:0-14814 GCA_038089975.1 Boletellus ananiceps | reverse complement strand
TCTGGAGGTCTGGGAGGTCTGGGGTTCTAGAGGTTCTGTGATGTTCTGTGGCTATAGTGAGTGTTCTGTGGCTGTCTGTGGAGCTCTGTGGGATTTTTGGTGGTTTGCTGATGTATAGTGTGATCTCGAACCGCATTGATGGCAACTTGCCACTCGATTTCCTCTTCTAGGAGAGGGAGAGATGGGGCTAGTGGATCAGAGTTCTCCATCTGTGATATCGTGGTTTCCCAGTTGAGCCAGAGCGTGAAGTCGCTGAGCAACTCGTCGTGTTCGGGGAGCGGGAGGGGGGATCGGGATCGGGGATGTGGTAGAGGAGCGAGGTGGAGTAGAGGGAGGTTCGGTTGGGACATAAGGGGATTCCGGAGTGGGAGGTCTGATGGTCGTGAAGTTAACGGCTGGGATAGGGGAACGTGGAAGCATAGGTCCTATTGGGCTATCTCTGGAGTGATCGTGCTCTTCCAATGAACTCCTTCGCGGGATGACGGGGGCATCAGCCATGTAATGGGCCTGCTGCTCGTTCGTGAGCGATTGGAGTTGCTGTCGGAGGAGGGGGAGGTAGACATTGCGGGGTAGGAGTGCGATGAGTTCGAGTAATCCTGCCTCGGTGAGGAGCTTGGAGATAGTGTTCTGAGCTCAGCCTAGCTGTTGGACAGCGAAGGTGGGGGAGAACCGATGCTGTATCCCTAGATCTGTAGCGGTGCGGAAGATGGCGATGGTCTCGATGGTCTGACGGCGGGAACTAACGAAAAAGGAATAGAAGCGAATGATCAAAGGGAGGTAAGGAGAAAGACGAAAGAGAGGGAGATGTTCTAATGCCAGTACAACCCCGGGGTTGTCGAGCAGATTGAAGACGAAGGTGGTTCGATGGAATTCAGAAAGGCGGTCAAGTCAGAGGGGTGGATTGTCGTCGATGGAAAGGGGGCAAGAAAGCATGGCCATGTAATATCTTTTGAGCACCCGGAAGAACTGTCGGGCATATATTTCGGCAAGGAAAGAAGAAATGATGAACTAGGAAAATATTCTACCAGCCAGAGGCATTCCCTCCCCACTGTCCGGCCCCATTGTTGTTGTCCGGGAATGTCACCGCGAAACGCAGAGACCAACCTGGTTCTGGTCGCGCCGGTGGCTGTTGGTCTTGGACAGGCTCATTGGCCCAGGCAACGGGGGGAGGTGGTTGGTGGTGGCAGATGGGGAGGGGAGCGATGGTGTACTGAATGTCCACCTGGCAGTTGAGAATGTGCCGATGGGTATCCCAAAGGCACAGGAGAAGTAAAAATAAGGGAAGGAATATGAAGGAAAAATAGAGGGCAAGGAGATTGAGGGTTTGGGGGGAGATGGAAGACATATCGTAAGCTATTTAAGAGAGGGAGGAAACAGTCCTAAACTCTTTTTCTTCGTCGTCCGGTTGGGAGGAAGTCTTTGGGTCAGGACGCCTTATATTCCTTTAGTAGAGCGTGGGAGTTTCCCAAATTGCGTTCCGGTTCCCAGGTGTTTTCGGTGGAGGAGTATCCTTTCCATGCGACCAGGTACTGCCTTCGTGCTGCAGAGCCCCTGTGGCCTAAGATCCGTGCCACTTCGTATTGTTCCTCTCCATCGATTTGATCCAGAGGAGGGTTGATAAAGTTTGGGCCATGTTCCACAGTTTCGCGATAAGGGGTTAGGAGTGAGGCGTGGAAGACTGGGTGAATCTTCCAGGTTGGGGGTAGTCGTAGTTGGTATGCTATGGGAGAGATTACTTTTTCGATTTCGAAGGGGCCTTCTCGTCGGGGGGCAAGTTTCTTGGAAGGGTAGTGTAGTTTCAGGTTCTTGTTGTCGAGCCAGACACGATCCCCTATCTTCTACGGTTTGAAGGACGTGCGAGTTCGTTCCTGCATCATTTGTTGGGCCACATGATGGGCCTGCTGCGCTTCATCCCTGGCTTTGGCCAAAAGAGAAAGCCTCTGCTCAAGTGTGGGAAGGAATGTTTTTCCGAGGGCGGGGTAGGCTCGGGGTTCATACCCGAGCATGAGAGAAAAGGGGGATTGCTTGGTTACAGAGTGTGCTGCAGAATTGTGCGCGAATTCGGCCATGGGGAGGAGGTCAGCCCAGACAGACACGTTTCCTTGGCAGAAGATACGAAGGTAAGTTTCTAGTTCCTGGTTGACACGTTCGGTTTCACCATCGGTTTGTGGGTGATAGGCGGTGGAGAGTGCCAGGTCATAGGCGAGCAGCCGTGACAGTTCCCGTGCGAAGGCGGAGGCAAATTGGGGGCCTCGATCAGAGATGCATCATTCGTGTAGGCCGAATCTAGGGAAAACATGTTGGAAGAAGAGGAGGGCTACCCCTTTTGCATCGATATTTGTGGTGCAAGGGCAGAAAATTACCCCCTTCGTAAGACCGTGGTCGACCACGACCATGACAGAATCGAAACCGCGGGACAGGGGTAGGCCGGTAATGAGATCGACGGAGATCGACTGGAATGGGCGGGAGGCGGTGCTCGGGAGAGGCCGGGCCGGCGGCACAGTGGGATGCGTCAGCACCTTATTGGCTTGACAGGTGGCGCAGCCGAGAAGGAATTTTCGCACGAAGGTGGAAAGTCCCGGCCACCAATAGTCGCGCTGCAACAGGTGTAACATGCGGAAAAACCCGGGGTGGCCCGCGGCGGGAGAATTGTGAAGTTCGGTGACCAAGGCGAGACGGGCGGGTTCCGGCACATACAACCGTTCCCGGAAATAAAGTTGGCCATCGGTGAAGCGCCAGTCCGAATGGGAGGCGCGCGGGAGGATGGAGGAACCACGGCGCAGGGCTGCAAGGGCATCGGTAACAAAGGGGTCGGAAGAAGTGGATACGGCAATTTTGTCAGCAAGGGAGATGTCGAGAAGTCGGACGAAATGGTCATCGGGGAGAAGCACAACATCCTGGTTATCATCGGTAGTGGAGACGTCGGGTAGGCGAGAGAGCGCGTCGGCCGGACCCATTTGGGTACCGGAAAGGTGGCAGAAGTGGAGATCAAAGTCCTGAAGGAAGAGCATCCAGCGGGCCTGGCGGCGGGACAGCTTATGGGGCTGTTTAAAGTAGGCCAGGTTCTTGTGATCGGTGAGGACTGTCACCTTGTGCGCTGTGCCGGTAAGATATTGTTTCCATTCCTCAAGCGCACGGATGACTGCCAGGAGTTCGCGGTCATAGATGTCGTAGTTCCGTTCTTCGGGGGAGAAGGTTTTCGAAAGATAAGCACAAGGGTGAAGATCGCCATTACCATCTTTTTGCATTAATACTGCGCCGGAGGCGACAAGGGAAGCGTCGGTCATAACCCAGAATGGGGTGTCGGTATGGGGAAGCCGGAGAACAGGTCGGGATAAGAAGGCCCGCTGGAGCGACCGAAAGGCAGTGTCACAAGCAGGGGTCCATTCCCAAGATGCCGTTTTCTTGGTGAGGTCGTGGAGGGGTCGGGCGATCGAGGAGAAATTGGGGATGAACTTCCGGTAGAAGTTGCAGAAGCCGATGAAGGAACGAACGGCTTTGACTGATCTAGGGGGGGTCCATTCCTGGATGGCTTTTAATTTGGTAGGATCAAGGGTGACGGCTCCAGGGCGGATGATCATCCCAAGGTATTCGACCTCTGACACATTGAAGAAACATTTGGAAAGCTTTAAAAAGAGATGGTGGTCACGCATTCGCTGTAGGACTCGTTGGGTACGCTGGTGGTGTAACTGCGGATCTCCTGCTGTATGGATAATGAGGTCGTCCATATAGATGAGAAGCCATCCTTCGGAAATCATATCTCGGAAGACGTCGTCCATCAACGCCTGAAAGGTGGGAGGGGAATTGCATAGGCCAAAGAACATCACGGTGGGTTCATAGAGTCCGAATGGCGTGATGAAAGCTGCCTTCCAAGTGTCGGAAGGCTTGATACGGACATTGTTATAACCCCATCGGATGTCCATTTTAGTGAAAATGGACGAGTCCTTGAGTTGGTCGATGAGGTCAGAGATCAGGGGTAAGGGGTAGGCATTCTTGACGGTGTGCTGGTTAAGATAGCGATAGTCCTGACAGGGTCGTAATCCACCATCCTTCTTTTTTACAAAGAAAAAGGGGGAAGCCTGCGGGGATTTGGAGGGTTTAATCTTTCCGGATTTTAGATGTTCGTCGACAAAGGCTTTGCATGTGGTCAGCTCGGTGGGGTTTAACGGGTAAGCTTTAGCGACTTTTGGGGTAAAGTCCTTAGTAAGATCGATGGCATGATCATAGGGGCGAGAGGGGGGTAATTCGCCATCTGATGGCTCTTCGAATACACTTCGGAATTCCTCGTATTCAGGTGGAAGAATAGTATTGACTCCTGTTGACTGTTGGGCTAATTCGGTGGAGATAGTGGTTCGGGCGATTATTTCGGGGTTGTCGGTTATTCCTAGATAACGGAGAAGATACCGCTGCGTGATCGGGTCATTGACAGGAGGACGTCGTGGTGGTTCCATAAGCTCAATTCGACCATGGGCCCAGTCTATAGTTGGGTTGATTTCTCGTAACCAGTTCATTCCTAGGATGACTTGCTCCGTTCCGGTGTCGATGACAAGGAAACGACGTCGCTCGGTCCAAGATCCATAGGTGACACGGAGGACGACGTAATGCCGGATGATTCCGTTTTTGTTTTCGGATCCATCTACATTATGAGCACGAATAGGTCGAGGTAGTCGGTGGATTTTCCATCCTTTGAGACGAGCGAGATATTTATTGATGAAGCATCCAGTTGCTCCGCTGTCTACCAAGGCAGAGATTTCAACGGTTTTTGTCGCATCCGATTCGTATAGATGAATGGGGAGTTTGATTGCTCTAGAATGGGATCCTAGTACGAATACAGGTGCGACAGAGAGGGGAGGTAAAGACGTTGATACTTTCCTCCCGCTTAAAAATCCTCAGAGGTTTCGAGAGTGCGAACCTCTTGTTCTTCGGTAGTACAAGTGCGAAGGATGCGGAGTAGCTCTTCTCTAGGAAGATCAGAACTCTGGATAAATTCTCCTAAGGCGTCGGTAGTCTCTACCGCCTTAATGGTGTGAGGTCGAGTGGGGAATCTTCTGGGACGGGAGTCTCCCCGAGGATGATTGGTGGTGCGGCATCCTATGCGATGGCAGATGAAGCACTTATTGTTCTTCATGTGTTCTGCTCGCTCGACCGGGGTGAGGCGGATCGCATCGACGTCCATAGCATTCGGATCTCGATGATGGGAGTTCCCGGAAGAGGGAAGGGGGATGTAATTCTTTCTTTCCCTAATCTTTCGAAGTCGTCGGATATTCTCGTCGAAGACGTGGGCCTTCTTAATCCAGTCCCTCCATTTCGTCGGCTGGGGGTTCAAAGTTGCCATCATGTTGGCAAGTCGTTCGTCTACTCCTCGTCGAAGGATATCGATCAGGATCTCGTCATGTCCAGTTTCCAATTTACTCCTCATTACCTTTAGCTCGAAGGTAGTGACATAGGTGTCGAAGTTGCCTCTCTGGAATCTCCCAGGCAGCGTCTTTTCGCTTTCCTCTTTGAAGTCAGTTTGTTTCAACTCGTATAGCTCATTCCGGGCTCGCTCTTGTTGTCCGGTCGGGATGAAGGATTCCGAGAATGCTTCTCGGAATTGTGCAAATGTGGCATCCATGACTTTCGGGTACCAAGTCTCGGCGAATGCTGCAGCTCGTCCCTTGTTCATCTTATTGAGGCAGGTGAAGATGAGGAGCGAGTCGTTGTCGTAGATATCCTGGTTGATGGTGAAGAAGGCTGTCATGGCTAACATCCATCGTGTCGCGTCTGCGGAGTTCCCATCGAAATCTCCAGGCAGGGCTGCCCGGAGTTCCCCTTTCTTTATGTGAGAAGATGGGGCGTCGGCCATTGGTGCGTCCTGTGGTTCCTGGGTAGTATCGGTGACTAGTACTACCGGGGAAAGGGTTGGGGCAGGAGTGGAAGGCGGAAGTAAGTGGGCGTGTTCGAGGACCGTTTCCGGGGTTACGGATCGTCGTCGTCTGCGCTCTCGAAATAGGAGACTCGGAGGAGGAGGTCTGGGGGCGTTGGAGGAGGCAGCGATTCTTCGGGGTGCGGGAGAGTTAGTTTGGTAGGGGTTTTCGAATGGTCTGGACTCAATGGGGGTTCCGCTAGGGGTTGGCTCGTCTTCGAAGAATACCTCTTCGTGTTCGGTTTCTCCCTCCGGCTCTGGGGAGGATTCTTGTTCTCTGGGAGCTCGGTACGACGTGGTGTCGAGATGTTCGCCCTTCTGCTGAATAGCAGGGGCACGAGTAGAGCTAGTTCTTTTGTTACGCGGACTGCGTACAATCTCTCTAAATTCAACACAAGGTCCGGTGTTTCAAGGAGGAAGCACCCAGACAGCGCCCACTCAATAGTAGGGCGAAGACTAGTCGAAGTCGGAAGCTCGCTATCCGAAGATCGGACTCGCGGATGGCCAGAGACTGCACGTAGGATTGCGCAGAACTAGCTAGGGGACATATATCGTACAGGGCACTGGTTAAATACCTAGGCAGAGCTGTACCTTGCTAATGTAGTAATCCCAGGTATAGTAGCAAAGAGATACCTAGTATGGATCGTGGGGAGACGCAGCATCAATAATGAGATGATGCTGTAGGAGGGCGATGTGTCCGAAAGTAGGAAGTGGGGCATACCAAATGTAGTAATTCAAGAGTCCCTATCCGGCAGCGGATACAAAGGGAATGCCGGAAAGGTCGCGTTGTCTAAGTAAGAAGGAAGAGTGGTCGGACAGAACAAAGAGGAGTGATAGCGCAAACCGTAGACCACGTCGGATGTTGTAACACTAGCTTCTGTTGAGCCTTCCAGCTCATCTCTGGTTGTCCTTTGTGACACCATCCAACTGTTTTTCCATCACTCTGACCAACTTGCCTCCATCATGTCCACTCCTGCTAATGTGGCCATTTCATCATGTCCACGGGTGGACTCACCATGCACTCCCTTTTCCCTATCTGATGACATTCTCCTGTGGCTC
The DNA here is from genome assembly GCA_038089975.1 of Boletellus ananiceps. NCBI lineage: Eukaryota > Fungi > Basidiomycota > Agaricomycetes > Boletales > Boletaceae > Boletellus > Boletellus ananiceps. The sequence goes on along the minus strand of JBBPLV010000733.1, from coordinate 7,850 downwards.
ATTGTCTGTCCTGTCAGACTCTGCTCTCCCTGCTTCCATGCCCTCCAGTCCCATCCAGTGCTGTGCCTGCTTTTTCACCCACCCACCTCCTATCCTCTGCCTTGTTTGCTCCTTGCTGGTCCCCTCTCTCTGATGCTGGGATGTTGGCCTAGGGGGGGGATGGGGCGTTTGTCTTTTTGCCTTGTCTGCCTTTCTGTTCCACAGGTCCTGTGTTCTTTTTCACTTTGTGTCCGCTCTTGCATTTGTCTGTTTCGTTCTTTTTCCCTTCTCTGCCCTCCCATTCTGTGGTTCTCCATCCTTTTACTCATTTTCGCCTTGTCCACCCTTCTGTTCCACTCTCTGGCCAGTTCCGACCTCCTCTTCTGCTTGTTGCTGAGCACTTCTGGCCAGTTCATCCAGTCTCTTGTACTTGTTCTTCAGGTCTCTTGTACTTTTGCTTCAGTCTCTTGTTCTTTTCTTTTGATCTCTCATACTTTTCTTTAGGTCTCATATACTTTTACTTCAGTCTATTGTACTTTTCTTTCTCCTCGATGCTTCTGCCTCTGTCTCAGACTTCTTCACTCCTCCCTCCAGACTCTTGGCTCTGTCGCATGCCCTCCTCCTCTCCCTTCTGACTCTTAGGGCCTCTGAGCTTATGGGCCTTAAGGGGTTCAGGCCCTAAGGTGGGGATACTGTCATGATCTGTGTCAGCTCCAACCCACTCTGACATGCATGAGCCTTCCTGACCTCTTCTGACCCCATTCCTTCTGCCTCTGCTTCCCCCTTTCACTTCCACTATGTGGATTCTATTCCAACTCCGATCTGACTCAGATTCCATCAGCTGTCCTCTTTCGGACTCTTTACTGTACTGCGTGCTCCCCCTGTCATTGTCTCCTGTCATTGTCATGCCTCTTGTCTGCCATGTACTATACAATACCTTCCTTTCTCCTTTTGTCCTTACCTCCAACTGTGTATTTAAGCTACAGTTCTGAGGGCTTATCCCTCAGTCTGAATATCAACTTTGATTCCCCTTCTTCACTCTGCTCCTCAGTCCTTCCAGATTCCACCTCTGGCCTCCTCCTTCATTCGTCAACCTCTGACCCTCAGAGGACTAAGAGTGTGCAAGGGTACAGTGTGCCACCCCACATCACTGAGACCAACATCCTCAATCCCTCCAATTGTTCTGACCATCTGATTGTTCTGACCATTTTGGACACCTCTGACCCCACTTGCCCCCCTTGTCCCTGCTGCTCACACCTCCAACTGATCCAGAGCAGAGCAGAGTTGAACAGGTCCTGACACCATGCCCTCACTCAGCAGGTCATGAAATCCTGCTCCTCCCAAAGATTCAAACCCTTTGCCAAGGGTGACAAGATCTGGCTCAAAGCCAGAAATCTCAAACATCGCATTGCTTCACCAAAACTTGCCCCCAAACACGAAGGACCCTTCACAATCACTGACATCTTATCCCCAATCATGTACAAACTCCAACTCCTGAAGACATGGAAGATTCATAATGTATTCCATGCTTCCCTTCTATCTCCCTATCAAGAAAATAATGCCCACAGGAAGAACTTCCCAAAACCCCCACCTGACCTTATCATAAGAGAAGAAGAATACAAAGTGGAACAGATCTTGTGCCATCATGGTTCTTCAGCTAACTGGCAATTCCTTGTCTGATGGAAAGGCTATACACCTGAAGACAACTCCTGGGAACCCAAGCAGAACCTTAAACATTCCAAGTCTGCTCTCACCAAGTATAAAGAACTTCACCCATCCACATTTCCCCTCTAGAGCTCTTCATCCTCAACCACCACCATCACCCACCATGTCTGACATTCTACCCACACACCATATCTTTGCCCATCTCCTCCACCCTACTCCTGACCCCAACAACAACTCTCACCTTCTCATGTCTCTGATGCTGCAGGACATTGGACTTGTCACCATTCTCAACCCTAAACTTGAAGTGGGTTCCCCTCTCAATACTCTTTACCTTGCCTTTATGTATAACACATTCTTTGAAAACTATGTTCAATACCTACAATAGGCTTCCAATACTGGCCTATCCCAGACTGGTCTCCTGAGGATGCTTCAACACCTCTGGGCACAACAGCAAGATGCCCATCTCACAGTCCTCTATCAACTTGGCATGGATGACATCCTTGTTGAGGTTGATGCAGAAGTCCAAGCCCTAGTCCCATGTCATGATCCATGTCAGCTCTGACCCACTCTGACACACATGAGCCTTCCTGACCTCTTCTGACCTCATTCCTTCTGCCTCTGCTTTGCCCTTTTGCTTCTGCTATGCAGATTCCATTCCAACTCTGATTTGACTTGGATTCCATCAGCCATCCTCTTTTGGACTCTTTACTGTACCTTGTGCTTCCTCCTGTCATTGTTGTGTCTCTTGTCTGTCATGTACTATATGATACCTTCCTTTCTCCTTTCGTCCTTACCTCTGAATATGTATTTAAGCTATGGTTCTGAGGATTTATCCCTCAGTCTGAATATCAACTTTGATTCCCCTCCTTTGCTCTGCTCCTCAGTCCTTCTGGATTCCACCTCCAGTCTCCTCCTCCCTCACTCATCAACCTCCAACCCTCAGAGGACTGAGAGTGCACAAGGGTACAGTATGCCACCCTGCATCACTGAGACTGACATCCTCAATCCCTCCAATCATTCTGACCATTTTGGACACCTCTGACCCCACTCACCCCCCTCATCCCCATCTCTCGCACCTTCGACTGATCCAGAGCAGAGCAGAGTTGAACAGGTCCTGACATCCCATTAAACCCCATGCCCCCTGGTAACAACCCTCCATCCCCACCAGGTCTTCCTCCCCATTGCCCCATCACTGTCCCCTTGTCCATGCTCTATTCTGCTTTACATCATCCCACTCCCCTTCATCATACAGAAATCCTCATAGACCCAGCTAGAACTACCAGCCCTACCACCCATCATGTCATATTTGACACCCCCCATCTGCTTCATCATCCCCCCTAGCACCTGAAGAAGAAGAAGCCCTTGACCAGGCAGAGGCAATTGATTATTCCACATCCATCCCTATTCCCTCAACCCACCATTGCTATCATGAGCAATGCTTCCAATGTGGTTACTTAGGACATATACAGGTTCATTGCCAGTTCTATCAATGCCCCTCCTGTCTTGTCTTCTGCCCTGGTCACTTACAGGCATGTTGCCCTCTTCACCACATCACCCCATCTTGTTCAGCCACCTCATTGTCCCCATGCTTGAGCAGGTCTTCTAGACACCCCTCATCCTCCCCCTCATTCTCTGCTATGTCACACCAGACCACAATGGAATGGCCTTCCACCTGGTCTCCCAATGACAATCCTGTCCCTGTCCTTCCCCCTATTCCTACCATCTCAGCTACCCCTGGCCTTGATTCTAATATTGCCCATGCCATCTGTGCAGGACAGACTCTTACATCCCACAAAGCATGAACCCTGGCTCACCATGGGTCTGAAGGATATATTCAGTCATTCTCTGATAGAAACCAAGCCCCTGATAATGATGGAGATGATGTGTTCAATGACAGCACATATGCTAACATGACTGGTTCCCCCAGTCCTTCCTCTCATGACTTTTAAATTCTAAACTGGTAGTTTCGAAGCTACTAAGGGGGTAATGTTATGATTCACCCCTTTTCTTTCCTCCTATCCTCTTTCCTCATCATTGCCACTTACATTCTTCTTGTTACTTCATTGTCCAATCAGCTGGACCTGTGTCATTTTCTCTTAGTCCTCATCCAATCCAACTCAGACTCCCTTTCCCTTTCTTGACTTATATATCATTGTCACTTATGCCTTTGTCTGATCCAACTTGGACATCTTGTTGTCTTCCTCCTCTTTCTTCCCCATAGGGTAGTTGGTCTGTGCACCATTCAGACAGGTATATAAACCCTTGTTGTCTAGCTATGTACCCTAAGCTAGACTTACCTGGCAATCTACCACCTTGATCTTTGATCTTTGCTCCTTGACCACCAACAAGGACTCCTCCTTGATTGGACATACCCTTAGCACCTTTTGTCCTCATCCCTCTAAAGGAAGACCCTCTGGATAACATCCATCATCCCGAAGGTATCAGCCCTTTGCCCTCATCCCTTTGTCTGCTAGGTCTACACTCGTCCCTACCCAGGCCAAGCATAACAGAAAACTTCAGGGAGGTACATTGAGTCATAAGGTGGCAGGCTGACTCATGGACAGCTAGAGCTTCCTTTCTAGATTCTTCAAGAAGGGAGAGTTGGGAGGAGAGAGCAGGGATGAAAGTCTTTCCAACAGAAGGGTAGGCACATGGTTCATATCCAAGCATAAGGGAGAAGGGAGAGACTTTAGTTGAAGAATGGAAGGATGAGTTATGATGAAACTCAGCAGTCATAAGGAAAGAAGACCATGAATGTGGTTGGTTAGCACAGAAGATATGGAGTAGGTCTCAATCTCTTGATTGGTCTGTTCAGTTTGGCCCTCAGTTTGAGGATGATAGGTGGTGGATAGGTGAATGTTGTAGTGGCAGAGCTGAGTAAGTTCTCAAGCAAATGCAAAAGTGAACTGTGGGCCATGATCTGAGACAATGGAGTCATAGAGGCCAATCTGTTCAAAGATGTGATGGAAAAAGAGCTGGGCTACTCCAGTGGCATTGACAGTTTTGAAACAGGGGATAAGGATTACCCCCTTCATAAGCCCATGGTCAATCATGACCAAAAGGGAATCAAAGCCAGAGGAGAGGGGAGATCAGTGATGAGGTCCATAGAGAGCTGGCAGAAAAGAAGGGAGACAGAGGAAGGGATAGAAGTGAGCAGAGGAATGGTAGGATGAGTGTTTACTTTGGATTGCTGGCAGAGAGCACAACCTGCAACAAAGTTCTTAACAAATGTGAAGAGACTGGGCCACCAAAAATCACATTCAATGAGAGCCTTCATACAGAAGAAGCCCATATGACCAGTGGTGGGGGGTTCATGTATGGCATAGAGAAGGGAGGAGTGAGAGGTGGAGGGAACATACATCTAGTGGTGGAAGAAAAGATGGCCATTGTCAAGAGATCAATTAGAGAGGACAGAGTAAGAGAAAAGGGGAGATCCCTCCTGAAGATTTTGTATTGCGTGAAGGATGAGGGGGTCAGAGGTGGAAGAGGAATGAATATTATCTGCAAGGGCAAGATCAAGGGCAGCGATGACCTGTGGATCAGAGAGAATGGAGGAGGAAACATTATCCAAGGAGGTGTCAACCATATCCTTGTGAGAAAGAGCATCCACAGGACCCATGAAAGCACCTGGAGTGACCTGCCAAATGAGATCAAAATCCTGGAGAAACAAGGACCAGTGAGCTTGTCAATGAGAGAGTTTACAGGGGTCTTTGAGATATGAGAGGTTCTTGTAGTCAGTGAGGATAGTGATGGGGTGGAATGTATCCAACAGATATTGCTGCCATTCTTGGAGAGCAAGGATCACAGCCAGAAGCTCTCTATCATAGATGTCATAGTTTCGCTCTGCAGGACTGAAGGTCTTGCAGAAATAAGCACAAGGATGAGAGTCACCATTAGGATCAGACTGGAGGAAGATGGCACCAGCCACAAGGAGGGATACATCTATCATGATGGAAAAGGATTGAGAGATGTCAGGGAAAGCAAGGATGGGAGAAGAAGAGAAATGGGTTTTCAGGGTGTCAAAGGCATGTTGTTGAAGGGGGGTCCAAAGTCAAAATTTGTCTTTTCAGGTGAGGAGAGTGAGTGGAGCAACAAGATCAGAGAAGCTTGGATGAACTTGCAATAGAAATTTGCAAAACTGAGGAAAGAGCAAATATTTTTGATGGATGAAGGGAGTTTCCACTCTTGGATGGCAAAGAGCTTATTGGGGTCCATCTGAATGAGATTGTATTCACAGAGTCAAAGAAGTACTCATTTTGTTCTAGCATGAAGGAGCTCAATGTCATCCTTGGTATGAATCCTGATGTCATCCATGTAGATCTTTAACCATCATTCGGCAATCATATCTACAAAGATGTGGTTCATGAATGTCTGGAATGTCAGAGGGGCATTGTTAAATCCAAAGAACATGACAGTCAGCTCAAAAAGTCCCAATGGGGTGATGAATGCTACTTTCCATTGATCCTCATCCTGTGAGTGGATGTTGTTATATCCCTAGCAGATGTTGAACTTGGTGAACAAAGTTGAGTCTTTCATATCGTCAATGAGTTCAGAGATAAGAGGGAGTGGGTAAGTGTTGTGGATGGTATGGGAGTTTGGGTAATGATAGTCCTGACAAGGATGAAGGGTACCATCCTTTTTGAGTACAAAGAAGAATGGAGATGCTTGGAAGGACTTTGAGGGGATGATGTGACTGGTTTTAAGGTTCTTTTTGATAAAAGTTCAATATGCTTCATGTTCAGCTGGATTCAAAGGGTAAATCTTTGCGATATTTGGGACAAAGGATGGTTTCAGATCAATGGTATGATCAAAGGAGTGATGTGGAGAGAGGATGCTAAACATTTTCTCAGAGAAAACATCAGCAAATTCTTTATACCAGGAGGGAACTTCCTGTTCCATTGGTTTCTCTAGTTGTGCAAGTTGAGTTGAAAGGGTAATCTTGCCAAGGTGTTGGGGGTATGTGTCTGCCTTATCATCCTTCCAGAGTGGACTCTCATGAAGAGGTACCACAGCATCCTGGAGAGTGAGAGTGTTGGCAACCCAGTCAATCAAAGGGTTTATCTTTTTTAGCCAGGGCATTCCTAGGATGATGTGAGGGGAACCAAGAGAGGTGATGAGAAGAGTTATTTTATCTGAGATATTGGAAAATACAACATTGGCAGTGATGGACCATTTGATAGTCTCTTGATGATTTTGGATTTTGTCAACATTATAGGCAATGAGGAGCTGAGGGAGATGATGAATAGCTAAGTGAAGTTTGAGGACAAGAGAGGTATTGATGAAGTTACTAGTGACACTGCTATCAATAAGAACAGTGGTGTCAATGCTTTGAGATCCTGCTTGTAAATGGACTGGGAGATATACAGTGGCTCAAATAAGTGTCCCAATGTTGGGACATTTTGGAAAGATGTGACATTGCAAGAGAACCAAAACACATTAGTTCTAACCCTTGCAGGGTCATCAATAGCCCTAATCCTTGCCCTGAAGATGGGCTCTTAGTCATGTGATTTGGTTGCCATGGCACTGAGATATAACCATTTCAAAATGACATGTCATTGGGACACTCATTTGAGCAACATTTCTATTCTACAATTTTAGTACTTTGTATGTCCTCCCTTTGCCTTTATCATTGCCTCTAGTCTTCTAGGCATGCTTTCTATCAATCTTTGACATTCCTCAGCCTCTATCTTGTCCCATTCCACATCAATCCTTTCCCAAAGCTCCCAAACCCCTCTTGGTGGTGTTGTATAGCTGTTGAGCTTCTTTTTGAGAATTTGCCAAAGATGTTCAATTGGATTAAGGTCTGGAGATTGTACTGGCCAATCAAGAACCTTGATACCTTGAGATTCCAGCCACTCCTGGGCTCTTTAGAGGGTGCTTTGGGTCATTATCTTGTTGAAAGATAATGCTCTCATAAGGGATTCCAGAATTTTCCATAGTAGGAAGTAGATTATCTTCCAAAATGGAGACATACTGCTTAGCATTCATCCTCCCTTCCCCCTCTGCAAGGATTCCCACTCCATTCTAGCCCATGCATCCCCAAACCATCAAGGAACCTCCTCCAAACTTTACTGTCTCTTGTATCTTCTTGTCTTGCAAAGGTTTTCCTGCCACTTTCCACACATACTTCCTTCCATCTGACTCAATCCTATTAATCTTGATCTCATCTGACCAAATTACCCTAGTCCAGTCCTCCACAGTCCAGT
>JBBPLV010000732.1:0-14822 GCA_038089975.1 Boletellus ananiceps | reverse complement strand
TCTAACCCACTCGGCCCGTCGTAAGGATCGGTGGATCCGGAGTTGATGAATATTCCTAGTCATACCATTCACTGAATTCGGGAAATAGTTGCCGCACACTTCCCTACGAAAGTCCAGGAGAGCGTCATACCTAGCTGCGTGGCTATAAAAAAAAAAGCGGTAAGCAAAACGTCACTGGAGTCATGATAGTCGACAATTGTCTGAGCAGTCGATAATTCTGGTGCACTGCAGTCAGAAAGACCACTAGATACATCAGAAAACCGTCTCCGCGTAGAGGGCAAGCCCGAGGAATTGGTCCCGGAGTCCTGGGATAGGACAACCACATTGTATCTCAGTTCTGCAAAGACGCCGTCGCAGCTATAAAACATTGGCAAACTTGGGGTCCATGCATTAATCGATAACATCCCAATGCTTCAGAACCAGAAGCTTACGGAGACAGCTGTTCAACCGTTTGTCGCTCAGAGAGAACGAATATGTCACATCCAGGCACAACGAGCAGACAACCACGAAACGCAAAATACAAGGCTTCCGTTGTCTTGCATGTATCAAAATTGATCAAGGAAGTTGACTCCAGGGAAACAAGGACTCCCTGACTGGGCGCGCCACAGCCCACAAAGGACGAGACCATCCACTGTTCATCAGATTAGCGCATGACGGGCAAGTGCTGACGCTATATAACAAGTATCGTTACAACATCTTTCGCTGCCTCGACTAGGAGCAGTAGTTGAAATGCAGATCCGAGACTATCAGAATATGGGTGCAAGGCGTTATGCGATGCGTGTAATAGTCATGTGAGCGACGATCGGGCGAATGCTACAGTGTTGATGAAGTAAACGGGTATTGAGGGGGTGAAGTCCATAAATCTAGTTGCAGAAGCGATTAGTAGACAATATAGAAAGGTAACGAGCTACGAACCAGATCAACGAGTGAAATCCATACTAAATTGCAGAGAGAGAACGCGAGTAAAAGACCGTAGTCCGAAAACATCGAACCAACAAGAGCGTCCCGATTGTCATTTAGCTGACACTGCAGCCAAAGTTAGCCTACCTCGGTAACAAATAGTTCAACTGACATTGCTGTAAGTTTGACATTCCACAACGATACTTGATTTGGGACTTCATGAACTTCAAGTTGGAGAACACACGCATGCTAAGAAGCCGCATAGAAATTTCTCCAGGAAATTATCACAGACCGAGAATAACCAAAACGATCACAGGGAAAGTTAGACACCATGGGAACAAGTCGACGCGTGAGTAAAATGGGAGCAAGGCCCGTGTGCATATAACGGAAGCACGGAGACCAACGACGAAAACAGACAGGGCTGATCGCACGCTTTCAAGAGTTAAAACAACCATATTTAGTTGATGACATCTGAAAAGGTCGTTGGAAATCAGAGCAACTATCTGGGGTGGGGAAACCTTGTCTGCGCCACGCGTGAAGGGAGGCACTAGTACACGTCGGGAGTTCTGAACGCGTACCAGAGGAGCCATGCGACATGGTGGCCCCGAAGATGGTTAATAACAAGTCTATACCCTTGTCCTGGTGAACCTGAGGCTGCCGCACTTCAATTCCTCGTATGATCTCTGTTAATATCGCGACCTAGAACTCGAACTCGAACGCTGCTACCAATAGTAAGACTTTTATTTTATTACAACGCACCGGTAATGTCACCCTGTCAGCACATGAGAGCACACGGCAGCATGTATTCAAAGGTACTGGGCGTCGACAGACCGAAAGAAAGGTCGAACGAAACAAGTGAACAGAGCCATTACGCAGGATAGGACTGCATGACGTCATAATCCTACATCCATCGCTATGATTTTGCTTAGTGTACTTGTGTACCATCCACCCTGTTAGTGTCGTTAACACCATTAACGATCTTGGTGCCACTGATGCTGCTTGCTACATGCCCTCTGGCATTCCTTGCCACAAGCTCTCTGCGAGCTCGCACACCATCACGTAGGCGATCAAGGGCAGGGGCAGTCATCTCCCAGGATAAGCATGCATCAGTTACGGACTGCCCATACTTCAGCCCGACTGGTCCTGTAGGAGGAATGTCTTGTCGTCCCTCGACAAGATTGGACTCGAGCATGACCCCCATGATATATGTAGATGTGTCCCCAGAGGATAATTGCTGTACCTGCGGTAATATGGGCAACAAATTGGAGAAAGATAAATCTACTGACAATGTCCTCGACAACCCCCACTTGCTTTTGGTGTTGCTTCTGACTATTTCCGTGGCTGCAATCAACCTGCAAGGCACAAATATCGGACATCATCACGGAGGAACCGAGGAAACCTTACCATGATCTTTCCAGGAAGCCCAGCTTTTACCAGCTTTTCATAGCAATCTCGCACGTATTCCGCGGCATAGTTGGGTCCTTTTGATCCTCCTCGAAGAATGACGTGAACATCAGGGTTCCCCTGCTCAACTTGAGTATACACAAGATAAAAAAGGAAGGAAAGACCTACCTCGGTTTCTATGATGCTGCTTAAACCCTCCTTTCCAACACTGAGAAACACATGGCCACTCCGTGCGGCTCTACACGCGTCGATCGCAATCCCCACTGAGCCATCTGTGGAATTTTTGAAGCCGGTTGGCATGGATAGTGCGGAGGCCAGCTCTCGGTGAACCTGCGATTCAGTAGTTCGGGCGCCGATTGCCCCCCATGAGACGAGATCCGCTGTGTATTGAGGTGAAATGGTGTCCAAAAATTCGCAGCCCGCTGGCAATCCGAGCTTGGCAATGTCGAGTAGTAGCTTGCGGGCCATACGCAAACCCCTGTTAATCTGGAAACTTGAGTTCATGTCTCTGGCAGTGAGCAACGTGTAAGAGAGAGGAGACTGAGTAGCCAGGCATGGCGTACGGATCATTGATGAGGCCCTTCCAGCCCAGTGTTGTTCGTGGTTTCTCGAAATAGACACGCATGATGATGTGGAGGTCGTCTTTGGCAGTGTCAGCATACTGCTTGAGCAATCCTGCATACTCGATTGCGGCGTTGACGTTGTGAACGGAGCACGGACTATGGCCCATCGCGTGAGCGAACAACCCACGATCTGCATGGAAGGTACCAACCCGACTACGACCGTCAAACGGTCGTCATCGCCACGGAGCACGTTTTCGGTTGCGCGACGTCCCTCTAGGACAGTATTCGCAGAGAGAAATGTTCTGGATGCCACAGTGTGTCATCTGGCAAGAGCGGGGTAAAAAAATCACCACTGACAACGGCAGATCCTCCTGTAGGATCTGAGGGGGGATTAAAGGCCGAGTTGCCCTGACGCGACGATTTTCGAGCCGTTGAAGAGCATCTTTGTATGGGAGAGCCATGGAGAGATCCACTGACAAGGGTGGTGAGGACGATGTGCGATTGAGGGAATTTTGGGGACGTACTTTTTGCAAGCGGATGTCTGTCATGGATCTGGGTCGACTCATATCCGGTCTGTCAATGTCCACGTGACCTTTGATCGGCGAGGTGCGCACGTGCCCAACGCGGCTCGCTTTTCCTTTGCCTCTACTCGTCCGTCGTCAGCCAGCACGAGCATGGATTTCTCACAGTTCAGCGGCGCGGAGCAGGCGCACATGACAAAGGTCATCGAAAAAAAGCAGGTATGAAAAGACACGCACCCCGCCGCCCCTCTCATCCACCCCGTCTAGATGCAAGACTTTTTGCGTCTCTACTCTGGCCTCGTAGAGAGATGTTTCAGCTCGTGCTGCAACGACTTCACCAGCAAGGCACTCTCCTCCAAAGAGGTCCCTCTGTTTCCCCCCACCTTATCGTTCACTCTAACGCCGTGCATAGGAGCAATGTGTCCTCAACTGTGCAGACAAGTTCCTCAAGCACTCCGAACGTGTCGGTCAGCGCTTTGCGGAGCTAAATGCTGGTGTGTCCCTTCACAAACATTTTGTTCGCTTCTTCATCTTTTTCTTTTTTGCAGAGGCAATGACACCATCAAAACCATGAGCTATCGCGCTGGAATCTGTGTGGCACCCCCGGTGCGCGCTGACTCGGGCTTGACAGTCCCCGAGTCGACACTCCAGCGCGGTAAGACGCCCATATACCATGCGCTCATGTGAGAATGCGTACAGATGCTAGAGTAGCCCCTGCCGGTTGTTGGCCCCAATATCATATAATTTACACGCTGCAAGGATGCAATTCCTACCATTAAACCCCGTCTACTTACCGGGATATATTGCATTCTCAGGGACTGCATGTACGGTCGAAGGAAGTCTTCAAAGTCCCGTGCCACCAGCCTTGATATTGATTTGCCTCCACTGAATGGATCGGAAATCCCACCTGAGTGCGTAGGTATAGTCCTCTTTGGCACTGCGCGTTCCATTTCCAGCCTTTTTAATGGGACATTGACCCGATTGTCGTTCCTGGTGGGAACGATGGAGATCCCAGATACCATCCTCACTTACCTCCATAACCCAAGGATAACCAATAAGTGGATGCCTTTCACGATGCTCTTAACGGGTTGGGTGAGCGTGTACAATGGCGACGTCATGCCCTTTTCCACGGAAGGCGGATCATTCCGCTAGCTGGACCCTTGCTGATGAACGGCGAGAAAATCATTTTGTCGACATGAATTATTTGGTTAGTGCAACATCATTGCTGTGAACCTGATTGTTATCCTCCTTTAGCGTTTCTGGGTATTCGAACTGCACACTACGACCACACTTGCCAGAGTTCAAAGTCAGATGTTTGGTGCTAGATAATGACAATATTATAGTAATGTTGCTTGGTGTGACTAGTGGTGCCCAAATAAGTACTAACATGTCCGCGTGGATTTAATCCCTCTCCCAGTAACCACTTGACGGCACTTCAAAGCTTCGGGTTTGTTACGCTCATCGTCTGCCTGAACTTGCTCGGAATGGCTCCTCAACACCCACTCATCGATAACATTGCGCCATCTTTCTCCTTACCAGATTCAAACGGAGACGCGTTCAAATTTCCCCCTGAACAAGATGGCAAGCCCATCGAGAAGCCGATAGCATTGTTCTTCTATCCCAAGTCCGGTAAGCGGTGCCCTATCGAGGCACCATTCCATCTTACCTTGGTGCCGTGTGTTCCTGTTGCATAGGTAGCTACGGTTGCACCCGCGAGGCCTGTCACTTTCGCGATGCTCTGGCAGGTAATTGCTATCCCGTCTCGAGATCTACATTCCCTTACTATCCATACACTAGGGGAGGAAATATATAAGCGTTCCGATGTTCTCCTCATCGGCGTCAGTTCCGATCCTGTGGAAAAGCAAAAGGCGTTTGTCGAAAAGAACAAACTCCCTGTGGGTTTCTCCTGAATGGTGGTTCCCCGCCCCTTTACGCTCATCTGTCATGCAGTATCCCGTTTTGAGTGATACAGATCATGCCGCGCACAAGGCATATCAAACTGGACAGGGGATGTTGGGACTGACTGACCCCCGCATCACATTTGTCATTGATCGCAAAGGGATCGTCAGGTGGGGTGTTATACTTTTTGTTTGACCAGACGTACTTACATTGAAACCTTGCAAGGGGCGTATTGAACTCTGTAATGAGCTTCAGTGCCCACGCCAAGTTCGTCGCCGAGGAGCTCGAGAAATTGGAGAAACCAGACGCCATAGGGGCTGGAAAGGATCGGGAGAGCCCCACACCGCCCGTGGATCCCTCCGTAGCTGAAGAAAGGGACGAATTGGGTCGAGTCGCACAAGCAGTCGGTGCCTGACTTGGACGGCATCTCTGGCCAACCTATCCTTTCTTGATGTTGGTCAATGTATGAGGATTGATGTCGATATGCGAAGGCCTGCTGAAGGGTTTCTTGGTTAATTTCGATTCCGACACGTCTACATATTCTGTGCAGGCAGCACACGCTGTTTGCAGACTTGTAAATATTTCCGAGTACAATATATTGACACTGGTATATACCGTCGTCATATCACTCCACGGCACCGGTGCCAATTCCCCAGACCTGCCTCTGCATTCGTTCACTCGTGTTGCTCACAGCTCACTGTCATCAACGATCACAATAGTTGTCTTCCTGGAAGATTGAACTTGGTCTGGGGAAGGGGAATACCTTGTGACATCTTGACCTGGAACCAATGGTGGTGTCCATTGCGTTGGTTTTTGAGTGGCTCCGAGACGAGTCACTCCCCACCTGGGTGCTAGTAAGTCTGGGCTCATCAAGAAGCTGTTCGGGGGTTCCTACCCAATAGATGATATATCCCTTCGCGGCAAGCAGCAAGCAATCTGCATGGCTGGTAAGGATGCATAACCTAGAAAGCCTATTTGATGGGTAGTTTTGTGGTTCCAGTGCGCCAACAATGGTGGATACTTCAAGTAGCGCGAGCAGAAATTTCTCTTTGAACACACTGACCAACGGCGAAGGTGCTGTTATTGCCTTATGCCTCGGTGGAAGAAAGAAGGAAACCCCCATTCTGTAACGAACAGGCAAAGTCCCCGCACGGAAATAGAATGAACATACTCTGCTCGGTGGCTCTAGTAAACCGGATCCTGTGTTTGTCGATGGTGCGAACCAGTTCCGATTGGTCCTGGCCACTATACGGCTTGCTGAATATATATATGGCTAGGCAGCCATAGCATGTATCGCAAGTGAATGGATCTGTGATCAGACGACCCGAGAATGTCGTAGGCTTTGGGTGATGCTCATTTCCCCCAAATGCCCCGGGCAACCCAGCAAAGGTAGAGACAAACGATCTGTTGAAGCTTGACGAGAGTCCGGACCAGCAAATGCGTTTGCTAATCTAGCATTCCAACCTCGATGGAAAGATCATCGTCAAAAAGTGGCGTGCTCGGGACTTTGTCGGTTAATGGGCGTCACACGGCCCACACCTTGCTAAAGAATTCTGGCTCTTGTGTCGGTGTCCAGGGTCGCGTAGTGTCTCCTGGGTATGCATGGGCCCAAAGCGGTGAGCTTGCACACCAGCGATCAACGGCTGGGTCAAGGTCGACCCACCAGTAGGGACGGGGATGTGTGGCCCGGGTGGCTGTGACGCGTGTGATTGGCTGGGCGTGCCCACGAGTGAATTGACAACCATCACGTGACCGCGTAGCGGCCTCGTGTTGGTTCAAATCGCAGCACGAGCACAAAGAAATTTAGTTGGCTTTTCGCATTCGTCACCGCCGTCAACGTTCTCGACGTGTCGCTCGCATCCCCCCGCATTCTCGGCTACCTCGTCTTTCTTTTCTTTAATTCGCTTTCCCGTATCTGCGTGAGTCAAGCCTTCAATTCTCTCTCGATGGTTCCTTCCATAGCTTCTCGAACCATATCACCAACAAATGGCGAGCATCGGGTCTCACCGCCACGCACACCTCCCACTACCGCTCTCGATGCACCAAAGAATACTCGCCAATCATCTACATCTCCATCGGACGACTCCTCCATCATTGAGCTCTCCTTCGACTACGAACTCGACTCCGCCGGCAACTACGTGCGCATCTCAAAAGGTTCATCTCGCTCTAATCAATCAACCCCGCCCACTCCCCACGATACTCTACTTGACCCCATTGTGCACAAATCGTCATCGTCGCCTCCCGGAACATCGGTCCACGCCCATGTCAAACCACCATCACCGACACCACTTATTTCACCGGATCAGCCTCGTCGCAATTCCCTCTCGCGCTCGGAAAGTTACCAACAACACAGTACCCTCCCTGATCAACTCCCACATCGTCACCAATCTGTAGCCACAGCGAGCTCCGCGCGTTCCTTCCAGCGTACTACGTCCGTGCCAGCCGCACTGACACCGGCTGCACAATCAACCCTTCGAGCCCCCGCTTCAAACGGCCTGCGGGGGACAGGCCGTAAACTCGGTCGGCCACAGCGCGTACCTCTCGATGATCATCGAGATATCCCACAAGCCGACGAACGCGACGATATCATGGCCCGCGCACGCGGGGATTGGGATATATACCTTCAAGAGGAAAAAGAAAACTTAATCACGTCTTCGGATGGCGCTGACGGTGTGCCATCTGATGCTGGTGCAGGAAAGCGTCCCTCGCCCAGACTTGTCAGTCGATCTGCCTCATTGAGCCAAGTAGACGGGCGCGCAATTTCTGGGTTACCCACGCGTGCCTACGCTTCTTCTTTGGCGAGTGTCAATGCTCTGCCACGCCCACCATTGCAACCTGGGCGACAGATCATGCCAGGACCTAGCCGAGCGGGTCGTATATTGATGGGCGCAAAATATGGTGCAGGTGGCGGTGGATTTGATAAAATTAACGAATACGAAGGAAACGAGAGTGAAGTTGCCTATGAGTACGCAGGCGAGGAGACTGATACGGGTCTGTGGATGTCTCGCAATCAAAGGGTAACAAGCTAAATCTTGCCGCTTGACAGGCGGAGAGGAGCCACAGCCTGCGAATGGACCGGTTCGACATCGAAACTATGTCCCCCCTGTCACACAACCACAACCGAGTACTACACGTCCACGGCGATCCGCAAGCCTGAGCGATGCCTCTGGCGGTATGTTCCGAGCTACCTCTGAACTTTGCATCTTAGACCCACCTCCAGCGGAAGAACGGCAATCTCTCGGGGGCCAAGTAGCTCTGCCGGCTACTCAGAATCAATACTCTTCGAGACCAGGATCAAGCCTTGGCTTGAACTCTGCACGTGTACGGCGCGTGCCGATGGAGCAAGAAGGTTCGCCTAATTGACTGTCGAAACTCGTGGTCGACTCATGAATCACCGATGTATAGAGTATGCTGCAGACAACCCTCGGAGACAAGTTGCAGATGTTGTCCCTGATGTCCAGTACCCCCGCCAGTCGCCGTCCCCGACGCACATGTCTCAAGCACACCTTCGCTCGCAGGTTCAGACTCACAGTCGACGTGACTCGGACACGGTGCGCACACTTGGCCTTGATCCCGTCTCTTCCGGATCTCCGACTGCCGTTGAACACCTCCCAGCAAGATTGTCGCCCAAAAGCAGGGCTCCGTCGTCATTACAACAGCAGCATCCATTTCCCGTCATTCAGTTACAACCCTCGCAACCTTCATCGCAGCCACAAGGGCAAATTTATCATCGACGTAGTCCAACCGCCCCAGAACCCCCAACGACGAGCGGCTCTCTGGCGCCTCCGCCCGGGACAGGAACTCAGAAGAACGGCAAGACTTGGGCGGCTGGTGAGGAACCTGTTGAAAGCGAGTCAGAAGCAAAGGTCACACAGCGCGAACGTGCGAGACCTGCACCTGCACCCCCTGTGCCGGCTGCCCCCGTTGCCGCTCCGGTGCGGAATCACAACATTGTGGTGAACAAGAAAGTGTATGCACGCCTTGATCTCATCGGCAAAGGCGGTTCTTCTAGAGTTTACCGCGTGATGAATGCGGCAAACGAAATCTACGCCATCAAGCGTGTCTCCCTTGACAAAGCCGACGCAGAAACGATTAGTGGGTACATGAACGAAATTGGTTTACTCAAACGGCTCGAAGGAAATAACCGGATCATACAATTGTTTGATTCAGAAGTCAAAGCTGGACCAGGAGGGGGCAAGGGGCACCTTATGTTGGTGATGGAATGTGGAGAAGTTGATCTAGCGAAATTGTTGCAGGAGCAACAAAAAGAACCACTGAACATGGTATGGGTTTCATACTACTGGCAGCAGGTATGGTCTAGTTTGCATCTATCCACCTGCGGTAGTGACGAAAGCCTGAATATAGATGCTGCAAGCCGTACATGTCATACACGAGGAAAAAATCGTGCACTCGGATTTGAAGCCAGCCAATTTCGTGCTAGTGCGAGGGCAATTGAAGTTGATTGATTTCGGCATTGCGAACGCTATTGCGAACGACACTACAAACATTCAACGAGATCATCAGGTATGGAGTTTACGCAACGTGCTGCAGTGCACCACTGAGTAGTATTCAGATTGGGACGGTCAATTACATGTCCCCCGAAGCCATTGAATTACCGGAAGGCATGCGACGTTTAAAAGTTGGCCGACCTAGTGATGTTTGGTCCCTGGGTTGCATCCTGTACCAAATGGTCTATGGTCAACCACCTTTCCAGCATCTATCCGTCTATCAGAAGATGAAAGCTATCCCAGACCTCGCCCACGAGATTGAATTCCCGGAATTCAGTATCCCCAGCCTGGTCAACAAAAGTGGAGAACGCCAGAAACTCGAGCATTTGAAACGGCCCGTTAGAGCCGATGTAATTCGTGGGATGCGCAGTTGTCTAGCGAGGCATCCAAAGGAAAGAGCGACAATACCTGAACTTTTGGAACAGGAATGGTTAGCTATGCGACAACGTCAGTCGTCTGAGAGGCCACCATTTATCTGCTGACGTTGCAAACAGCGGAAGTTCCTCAAGTAAAGGCATTGCTGGCGAGCGACGAGACCGTTATAAACCCTTACTACATGAAACAATTGCTCGAATACGGTATCAAGCTTGGACAACAAGCACAGGCTGGTGACATTGATCCGGCACACCTGGTAAGGGAAGCCGAGGTAAGTGTTGGCGCTCTTGTCGCGTAGTGACCTGATTTCCGACACTGTTTACAGAGGCTCGTTGCGGAGTTGAAGGCTCTCGAATCATGATAATTCTATTCCGGCACTCAAAGCCACACTCTCGGAATCAATTCGCAAGCAATGTATTCGTTAGCGCGGCCAAGCGTATTCATTCAAACATTTGCACTGTATGCGGTGAACCCATCAAAGCAATGCACACCTTGTATGTAAGTTCACGAACGACATCCCGACGCGCATGTACTTTCCTTCCTAGAACTTTATCTCTTTGGTCCCGCAACCCTGGCTGTCTTCGCTCTCTGAGTTGTCTTCTCCATTCGACCTTGTTTATCGCCCGCGAAACTTCGCCTACTTTACCATGTATCGTCTTTGAAGGTGTATGGTTGGGACATTAAACTTGATGTAGATAAGTGTTATGATACGAGTGCGATCTTATCTTATCTTATCTTCAATGTGGATTCCCACCTGGAAGAGAATAGAGATTGTTGGCGCTCTTGTTTTATTGAAACGTCGACTCCACAAAGTGGGATCATGTCGCACTTGCCACCGGACGTGTACATCACGAGCGCCTTCATGCACTCGGGAAACGTCAGTCCGTCAACCCCAAAGCTCCAGCTTCATCTATCCATCCCTATACCGAGCAGGGATCCGACATACTATTATGCAGACGGAAATACGGTGCTGCTCGTCGAAAACACGCTGTTCAAGGTCACTGAATTTCTTCTCACTGTGCTCATTCGAAAGTGACGCCAACCGACGCAGGTGCACCGCTCAGCCCTGACAAAGGAGAAGTCGACGTTCGAGAGCATGTTCTCCCTAGACTCGGACCTGCGCTCCAGCACCACCAACAGCTCGGGCGTCACAGTAGGACCCGAGGGTGAGGGCGACGACAACCCGATCCGGCTCCAAGGGGATACTGCGGACGAATTCCGCTCCCTTTTGTGGTCGTTGTACGCACTGTACGTACGTTTCACCACACCCAATGTTTCTGGTTTCTAAGCGGTGTCGTAAAAAAAATGATGCATGTGTCGTCGTTGTGGGCCCATCATGCAGACCGCACGAGCTGGAGGGCGCAATGTCGACCAAGGCGATCAGCCTCAAGCTGTTCAACCTCGCGCGCATCACGCACAAGTACGAGTTCCGCGCGATCGAGAGCTGGGCGTTGGACAAGCTCAAGGCGATCTACATCCGCCCGATGCACGCGCATATCGACGACGCCGAAGGTCCGAGCCTGGTGCAGCTTACTGAGCTCGCGTCGCTCTGTGAACAGCGCGACCTGCTCGAAGCCGCTACGGTCCGGTGGAAGCGTCTGATCGCATCCGGCAAGGACGTCGCGCTTGCGATCGGGATGGCGGAGCGGCTCAATCTGCGCTCGCTCCTCGGGTCGGCATACCACGCCATGCTGCTGCAGGGACGCGAGGTCTGGGAAGCGGACACGCAGCTGACGCGCGCGCATCGGATACGGTTGCTGTCTGGGCACTATGCGCTCGGTCGTCTCTGCGAGCGTCTCCCGAGCGAACCGCCGGTGTTGCAGCACCACCTGCGCTGTACCGGTGGTTCCCAGGTGCGGTGTAACCAAGCGTGGACTGGACTATGGCGGTCGACGTTGGACATGGGCAAGCATGGCTTGCCTCTGCAGTATGCGGACGTCCTCGGAAGGATGATGCTCGCGGAGAACACTCTCAAAGCGTTCGTAGAGCGCGACATTGTCATTCCTGGTTTGGTCGATGCCATGCCGTGGTGCAAAGAAAGCGCCCTGCTGGCGACCGCTGGAAAGTTGAAGGAGATTCAGGAGTCTCTGGCTGACTACTTTACAGATGTAGCATGAGTTTGCGTATCACTCTTTTCGTCCGTATAACTCGACTCGAGATGGTTGCTTGTATCATATACATGCTAATACATTCCTGTAGATCGTGGCTATCAAGACGTGCGCCTTTTCTATCCACCTTAGCTCGTATGTTGGAAAACTCGTATACGGGAGGGAGAAGACACGTGGTTGTTGTTGTTGTGCGAATGCGTCAGCTGAAAGATACCTGTCAGCACCAGAATATTCAGGCGTCTTCTTCAGCACCATGAACAACTTTCTCAGAAGTGTCGTGCTCTACATCAATCTCGTTGATCTCTACAGAGGGGAGATTGGAGATGGGACCCTGATAACGTCGGTGTCCGCTCAACGCATACCAGAGCCAAGCGAGCGCAATTACCCCCACATTAATGACCGCAGCATAGTTCATGTTTGTCGCTGTGACAGGAATTTGGGTCGGGAGTGAAAACACTACCGAGACAAAGAGGGTCCATAGTGCGCACCAAACGTTGGCAAAGGCTCCGAACCAGCCATCGCCCATGTAGTAGGGACCCGGCTTGAATTTGACATCTGGATGGGAGTGGAAGGTGCGTCGAAGAAGGATCGGAATCACGTAGGAAAGGTCTAGAGCCATGACTGATGAAGCGAAGATGGCATTGGCTGCGGCAGGACTGGCCAGGTCAAGTAGCCCAGGGAGAGTACTGACGAGCACCGTGAACCAGACGGCTCGCAACGGCGTTTGTGTGGCGTCGCTCACGTGGCCTAAGAACCCGCCGTCCGGGAGGCCGCGATCCCGGCTGAACGCATAGAAAGTGCGAGATATCGCTTGGGTGCAGACCTGTGCCACAGAAAATGCAGTCAAACAAACAAAAGCCCACAGGATGATGGCAAGACGAGGACCCATTCGCAAGACCATGATCGTAAGGAATGCTGACCCTGATGGCCCAGGAAGGTCCGAAAGTTCACCGGAGCAAAAAACGAGGGTGATATTGAGAAGCCATCCAGCAATCGCAGTGCCGATCGTCGCAATCATGATCGCTGCCGGTGCCCAATAGGCCGCATGACGGAGTTCTTCGGAGATATGGGCCGTGCAGTCGTATCCCGTCAAAGTCCACTGGACACTCAACAACCCGAGGAGAAAACTGATACCAGTGTTCCAGCCACCAGTGCCGTTGATGAGCCCTTGTGTGCCAAAGACATATGACGCAGGATGCATGTCGGATCGTGGGGTCATTGCGAGGAGTAGAATGGTGATAAGGAACGTTGTGCCCAAATTGATAAACATGAACGAGCTAGCGAAATGGCTGAGATGTCGAGTCTTGAGAGAGTTGAGAACGCCATGAATAACTAGCAGTCCTGTGGTGAGTCCCACGACCTTCCCAGGTGTAATTGTATATGCGCCGTTGGTGGATATCGACACTGCGGCGAGGATCATGTTGGCAAGTCCGAATTCGACGGATGCGAGACCGACGGTGAGACCAAGGAGGTTGAGCCAACCTACGACCCAGCCCACCTATGCACTGTTTAATGAATACCCGACGACAATCGACGTGGGCAGGTGAACGAACCCTGGCACGACACCTTTTTGGACACAATCGTGCAGAGGCCCCATAAAGGCCGCCACAAGTCGGATATGCGCTGACGATCTCTGAAATGCTGCTTGCTAGAGCGAGGCTGTTTATTGCGCCAAGGAGCCAGCACCACGTGACGGATGCGGGGCCTCCAAGAAGCAAGGGCGTGTTGAGCGAGGTGGCGATGCTGGAGCACACGCTCACGATGCTGAACGCGAAGCTGATCGTGGCGAGGTTGGAGAACTCGCGACGGAAGGAGGGCACGTAGCCCAATGCTCGTAGTTCTTCGTCGTCTTGTCCCTCATAACGGCCAGCCTTTTGTGGCGCGTTCCGCTGGTAGAGAGACATGGAGCGGGGTGAGATGTCTGGTCCGTCCGATGAGCGGAACTTTTTCTTTCTTTTCTTTTGACAGACAATACGGCATCTGGCAACTGGCTGACCTAGTCCTAGTTGCGCAGCACAAGGTACGGGGTTACTGTCATGAGTCGAAGTACTCCGCCAGCGCACTCCGACTAACGGACCCCGATGCCTGTCTGGAGGAAATTCCTTTACGGAGACTGCGTGCACGCCAAGACGAAGGACTCATGTGAGCGCTGAGACTCGGCTGTTACACAAGTAACACAGCTACCCACTAAATTACCCTGGTGGGTTTTGCGGGCGCGACTCGACCGAGCCGGGGGGGCGGCCCATCAACGGGGCCATCGTCCCCCCTGCAGAACTAATTTGAGTTTGTGAGACGGCAGAATGGCAAGTCGCGGCAAACCTATGCCATATGGACATGAGTTTCGAGGTGCGCTGCTTGGCAACGGGTATTACCGTTGGGCTGCCTTGCTCCAAGCGAGTAGTATTCCCTTCATTAGAGTCCGGTTTTCTCGGCCAGGGTCGTTCCGATCTCTGCGAGGCGACAGTGGGACGAGGTATACTGCACCCGTTAGAACCTGTCTGAATAAACAACTCGATTTCTGGAGTACATGGGAGATACACGGTG
>JBBPLV010000731.1:0-13434 GCA_038089975.1 Boletellus ananiceps | reverse complement strand
CGATTCCGACATATCGATCCTCTGTATTTTACTGATGAGTAGTTTAAATATGCCTTGGCCCGACTTTGTCGTTCAACAGTTTGAACTCGTTACTCGATTCACCACCGATGAGAGCGAGTATTACGGGCCATTCAACACCCTCCTTACTACCCTTTTTCCTCCTATCGACAACTTCAAATTGCTCCTCAATACAAGCGCATTTCCGGTTCTATGGATTTCAGCGTCATTTACATCATCACGAAGCGAAAAGTGCCCGTTTTCTTCGTCGAAGTCAAGACTTATCTGGCGTTCGATCACGCCTCCTCGCGCAAGGAGGCAGACGATCAAGTGCGTAATATGTTTCTCGATTTCGCTCCAGGAAATCTCGCTATTCCGAAACTGTATGGCATCAACGCCCTGGGTACCCGATTCTCCGTCTATGAGTACATGCCCGAAACTAGGTTGCTCACCCCACCTCGTATCCTCCCTGATCCCGACATCGTGACCGACACTGCGCCCAAACAGAGATGGAGTTATGACATCATGGAATTGGAAGACGAAGCTCAAGACAATTGTTGCCCGAATTAAGGAGATGGCAACTGATCTCAAATGAATGCTTGGTACTGAAATGGAGACTGTACCTGGAGACGAACTTCCTAAGTTCTGGCACCAATGGAAGTTGTAAAAGCGTAATGTACAATATCAGGATAAAATTTCCCATTTCCCATGGTTCTCATCACACCAACCACCGCCTTCCCACATTCTGACCCTCCATAAAGCAATTGCCAACGGGACGGTGTCAGCATGCTTAGCGGTAGAGGAATCGGAGCACGGGAGAAACGCAAGACTCCATTGCCCATCTCCCTTGCCCATCTCCGCTTTCCGTCCGCAGTGAGGGAGGTTCGTGTGCAGCTTTTGTGCAATCCTCTCCACCCGCAGAAGTGTGCAAAGCCGTTCGTGCAGAGCAGCTCGCTGTTGTCTTGACAGAAACAATGCAATACCGTTATACATCGGTACCAGTGGTTCCGACAAAACATCTGGAAGTGATACCTCGTCCCCTTCAAGTGGCGCGTCCACGGTAGGGTGCAGAACAGATAACTGGGGCAACTCCCGTAACGGCTTCACAATTGTATCAGCGGCGAGATCATCAGGAGACGCCGACGCGTTCGCTACCGGTCGCTGCTTCGTCTTAGAATCCTTGTTCAGCGGGGGGACAACAATCAACGCGACAGCGCTCGGGTAAGGAATAACTGCAGTAGCCTTGAATGCTTTCCACTCGCCTCGTCAGCCGCCGCAACAGCGCGGAACGCGATTGCAGGGTTGGCGTTTTAGCGCGTTTTGTCAACGGCTCGAGTTCTTGTAATACGCGTAGACGGAGTAGGTGCCCAATATGTTTTGATAACGACGGATGGACCGTTATATTCGGTGCAGAACGTCTCGGCAGTCCTGGTAAGATACTCAGTATCATCCAAACACAATGGTAGCAAACGTACGCTTCTGTGTGAGGTGCTCTAGTGCTTCCTTCCAACACACGATGTATGGTCCAGAACCTGCTATGCGCAGCTTGTACTTGTGGTGTAGGATACCGTCCGGGAGCAGGGATTGCACAGGCTTGGATCTCCTGGGTGTGGGTACATGCATAGGTGTGAGTCGGATGCGGAAATCTATATCCGGAGGTATATGAGATCACGGAATTGGCAGCGTAAGATGCAGGCACCAGCAGGAAGACATCGTGATGTCAAGTAGCATTGGCGGATTCGAGATGATAGCATCCTGACTATCTCCTGGTAAGAGCTAGCATGGTACAAGGCACAAAACTCACGGTAAGGACTTGACCACCACCGAAGCTCCTCGTCCGTCATCACTCGTTCGGCATCCCCTCTTGTCAGCTTGAGATTAGTAGGAAGTGTTGGTCTCGGAGGCAACGATTTGTGATGAACCAGATCCTTTTTCTAAGCACAGGGCTGACAGGATCCAGGAGGATTGACTGTGACCGTTCATGTGGATGTACGGATTCAAGGGTTGGAACGCGTTTATGCAGCGGTTTACGCGTTTCCTCAGACCAGGTGGGATTGACGTCGTCTTGTCCACTTGCCTCGAACTGGCTGCGTGGGAGCTACACTGTTTGCGTGTATTATCACTCCCGCGCCTCCCACAGGTTGGGTCATCCTCGCGTCAGTTCAGCATCTCTAACCTCGAGTCTCGTCAGAATGGTGCGTGTTCGAGACTGTAGAGTGTAGGACACGTCGATACCGGTGGATGTCTCTGTGTCCCGTTTGATTTGGTAGCGATTTCGCGATGGATGACGGCGCTGACGGGCAGATGTCCACAGGCTCCCAAGAAGAAGGTCGCCAAGGAAGAAACCACCGTCTCGCTCGGTCCCCAGGTCGCCGAGGGAGAGCTCGTGTTTGGCGTCGCACACATCTACGCCTCGTTCAACGACACGTTCGTCCACGTCACCGATCTGTCCGGCAGGGAAACCATCTCCCGCGTCACTGGTGCGTCGTCGTGCCATTCGGATCCAGTCCACCGCCGTCTCAGCCGGACGCACAGGCGGCATGAAGGTCAAGGCGGACCGTGACGAGTCTTCCCCGTACGCTGCCATGTTGGCTGCCCAGGACGTCGCTGCACGCTGCCGTGAAGTCGGTATCACTGCACTCCACATCAAACTCCGGGCGACCGGTGGTACCGGCACGAAGACGCCCGGCCCCGGTGCACAGAGCGCACTCCGCGCGCTCGCACGTGCAGGCATGCGTATCGGCAGGATCGAGGACGTGACGCCGGTCCCCACGGACTCTACGAGGAGAAAGGTAATGCTGCGCGTGATCTGTCAGATCTCGTCGCTGATCGCACATCTGATAGGGTGGTCGTCGTGGTCGTCGTCTGTGATGCCGTGTGGTTGTGTTTCTGTCTGGGTGTGCACGCCACGATAAAAAAACCGCACGTCCACGTGTACTCTGGTCGTAATCAATGTCGCTGATCGACGCGCATCAGGTGTTATTTGAGACACCTGCCCCGCGGTCGTTCGTCTTTTCTGTAATCAAACGATGGTGCATGAGAGCGCATGAAGCTGTGATCCGTCCGAAGGAGATGTCGTGTGTTGGGTTGACCCACTTGTGAGGAATCCCCATAGTGGTGCATGAATCTTTGCTTCAAGTCTGACAGGGGGGTTTCTGCGTCAGAGTGTACATGTAAACTTTGGAGCAGGAAAGCGTACCCGATAGATCTACAGACCAATCCTCTCGGAAGATTTTGCCCCTAACTGATGTGGTCTACTACCGCACACGCAACGAAACGATAGATAGGCACGTCGCCTTCCTACGAGTCGTCCGCACGTTCATGCGATCTGATCGAGCAGCGATCGTTCTGAACAGACGACGAATCTATCATTGGGGAAAATCTGAGTCCACGACACTGCTGGCCAAGAATCCGAGATCCCCAGAGCGCTGTAAAATTTGCCTGAGGACCATTGAGCATCGCAGTGGATCTTGTGCTCATGCTCTATGGCAGTATCACGAGCAGGACTGTCCTAGTGACGTCCGTGAAGCTTGAAGGGGAAAGTGATGAGGACGAGAATCTGAGAGAGAGCGCAGCTCGACGAGACTGCATAACTCTTCCGCTCGAGGGACCGCCTGAATCTGTCTCGCAGCCGAATCTCGTACTGTTGTGTCATTGTCCATCCTCCTTACTCTTTTCCTTGTGTGCCCTTTTCTTCATCAATTACAATCATCCCTTCGTCAAAGGCAGGTCTCAACACTATTGTGTTACCAAATGTACTCATTATGTCGACAGGGAATCTCAAATAATGATTGACCACTTCATTCCTATGAATATCGAGGCGTCTATCTATATTCGTGAGATACTGCCTGGCTCACTGATGTCGATCGACCTGTCAGGGGCATCGTCTTCGCAGCCCGCAGGGAGCCATCCATCGAACGACGAGCATCTGTGGTTGTCTGGAAACTAGTTGTGTCCGCGAGGCTCATTGCCCCATTACTTGGTGCCCACTCGATGCCGTTAGGAGACTGCAAAGTTCGTGGAGAGAGCGAATAACAAGACCTTCCAAATAAGGAATATGACTAAGCGAGCAGGATTTTTGCGAACCCTGGCACCTGGCGCACAGAACGACTCCCTCGCTGCTTGCACGTTTATGCTATGTGGTGATATTGGCCTCTCGACGGCCGTTTCTGCTTTCAGTTCTTTCAGTTTTCGTATTTGCTATGCTCGTGGTTCACCCTGCCAGCCTCTGTGATGTCTGCCTGGATCCATACATTATCTCCTCTGAACCCGCTAATTCACCGCACGCAATAGCGTGCGGTCACATTTTCTGTCTCACGTGCGTACTCCCTACAGGACACCCTAGATCGTACTTGACGCACTACGCCCGATGCACAGATGTCTTCGGAACCTCTCCCCGAGTGCATGTCCGCTCTGCCGGAAAGCATTCCAGCCCGACCGGGTCAAAAAACTGCATGTGGCAGGTCCACCCGAGCTTGATGGAGCTGCCGAAGAATCGATCGAGGAAGAAGCCGCCCAGCTGCTCCAACGTGTCGCGCTCGTGTCTGGCGAGCACGTTCCCGACGTGGAAATCATCGAGGTCGTCACCGAAGTCGAAGAATGGCTCGCCAAAAACGCGGAGGAGGACGACTCGGTGAGTATGCTTGCGTTCTCGTTCAGCCGAGCAGGACCTCTATGCTTGGGCGCGCCGGGGCCATGGGCCACGTATGCGTGGTGACCTGCTTCCTCGGACCCGAGTTGTTCCGCTGTGTGCTTGATGGCAACGTTCTTACGTCTCCCACGAGTTAGCATCGACCATTGCGTGCCTCCTTGGCCGCTCTTCAGCGATTCAAGGCACTGCAGGAGCGGAATGAGCGAGAGAATACAGAGTCTCGTCGGGTTCGCCGCGAGCTCAAGGCCCACCGACGTCATGCTCACCAAGACTCGAAGACATCTCGCGCGATAGAGGAGAGCCTATTGGGCAGGATCAACGAGATCGAGAGCAATCATGCGTTGTAAGAGTCCCCTGTCTGCATAAGAGTGTGGTGGCACTGACGCGCCCGCGCACAGGGAAGTGAGTCAGGGTGAACAAGGTTCTGCTCGACTCACTCATGTCGTTTTCAGCTCTCTCGGCTTTATGCCGAAATCGATTCCCTACGTGGCGACAGCGAACCTGCTCGTCCTAATACTTCCAATCCACTCCCACCACCACCTGAACCGTTACCGCTTGATAGATTTCCTGCCTTTGCCAGGCCCGGTGGGGCCGCGGACCCATCGGATCCTCTCCGAATCGCGGTACCGTATCCACCCCCTCCTCCGAGGGTGCAAACCACCTCTACCGCAAGCACTGCCAACGACCATCTGTCCGCTGCTTCTTATGGTGGAACGGCCCATGCTCAACATGTACCTTCTCAGATCGCGCAGCCGCTCGCCATACCACGTGCACGGCACCCCGGAGTTCCGCGTGGAGATGAACGGAGCAGAGGACCTTCGACTCAGGAACTCAGCATTATGAATCATCTCCAGGAGGAGACAAGACTGCGCGCCGAATCCAGTCGTGCGGGTGCTTCTGATGCGAGATACGCAGGCACGGATGCGAGGCCGAAGACCGCTGCTGGCCCGATTCTGGCCCCTCGTGCTATGCCGGCCCCGTCGCCAGCCCCAAGTTGGGCACACCACCCACTCGTCGAAGAGAGGCGGTCAGATGAAGAACGGGAGGTTCTGGAAGTTCCTCGGAGAGCTCGTGCAAGCGGTGCAAATGGGGTTATCAGCTACAGCGCTGATGTGGACCTGCGGCCCACCGTGGATGCGCGTCTCGCGTCAGCGGAGGCGTACGTCCAGGGCTACGGTTCCGGCTATGACTCGGGCTTCCAGATCGCCAGCGAGCCGTCTTCCTTGGTGCCATCGTCGTATGGGAGCGACCGATCGGACCGGATGAACGGGTTTCCTGTACACGAGTCCCCTGACCAGCCGATTGGTGGCTTAGGTTTGATGGGGGTGCCACGACCGAGTGCGCCGGGGACGGTGTCCACACCGGACGAAGACACCACACCAGTGAACCGGGCGAGGGGGCTCACCAGGAGGAACACGACTCAGGCCGTCGAGATGGAACGATCGGCACGGAGGTTGAGCGACCAGCCGCCTGTCAATGCGCTGCAGAACGGCGGGGGGCGGAGGGCTCCTGCGCAGGCGACTGGCCGGCCTCATGGCGTCCGCCGTACTGTGACCGAAGGTGCTGTGCGCCCTGGGGCGAATGGAATTGCTGATCCTGCGAGGCACCACGGGACGGCGAGTGGGATCGCTGCGCCGCTCGCAAGAGAGGACGAGAGCCCGAGGAGCGAGACGACGTGGGGTACGGTGCAGACGTTATCCAGGGACAGCATCAGCGAGGGCAGTATGGGCAGCCTTGGATTGCTCCTCGGGCTTCACAATGGCGGCGTCAGAGGGCAAGGAAGTGTTGGTGGTGAATTGTACGTTGGGCGGGAGGGCGCGGGCGATAACGCCACTGGTGAGGAAGGGGAGGACGGTGAGACGGAAACGCCTGTCATTGCGGGCAGTTTACCTGGTTCGGTGTCGGATGTGTCGAGCCTGGGTCTTATCAGGGAAGACGAAGGGGACCGTTCAGGCTCGCGCAATCGGCACGTTGTGGCGGACACAACACCGCGTCACCGGAGCACGTCCCATTCAGAGAGGGTTCAGCATGCGTCGGAGGCACCGCAAGATCGACAGCCGCCGCGTGCAAGGAGGAGCGAGGAGGCGAATGCCCAGCGCCGACGCCACACATCGCAATCCAGCATCGCGGAGGCGTTGCAGGCTGGCAGCCGCAGGGTGGGCGACGCCTCTGATATCACTAGTACGAACGCGCTATCGCTGCATTTTGATGCCTCGTTTCCGACGCATGACTATCAAGATCGTGCTCCATCCGGACCTGAAATTATTGCGCCGACGCCGATTGTCGGTGGTCCCAACATCATCCACCTGTGGGCTAATCGCGTATGAATAGACTTTTTTTTTTTTTCCTCCATGGAACTCTCGACTGCCGCTTTCTTGCACTCTGCGACAGCCAACGGTATAGACGTGATGTTGTGTGGACCCATGTATTGTTATGTTTGTTCTAGTTATCTCGTACGATACCGTTAATTCGATGTTCTGGCCGAGTGTACGACGGACTGGGGTCCTTCGACGGCGCAAGTCGCGCATCTCGATGTTCGTGCGAACTGCATGCCTATCGAGCCCCATCTTCTTCGACCGTATCAGCCATCGATAAGCCGACTGTCTGCCATTTCGATATGGCAAGACGTTTCCGAGGTTGCCAGGTCGTCTGGCAGCGCTTCTGTCCCGACAAGTCCATGAAAGCGGTGTCCTCTCTCGCTTGCCTTCTTTGCGCCCGTTGGGTTCCTGTGCCGGGATTCGGGCGTTGGTGTTGCAAGCCGTGAGATGGGTGTCCGATCTGCTTGTCTTTCTTTATACCACGTTGATCCAGTGGTCCCTTTTCTCGTAAATATTTCGACGCCACACCAACCATACTTGTATGCCTGTCGACCAGGTGAAGACGCTTTCATTCGCTTACTTGATCATCGAGTGTCCGACGGGAACGTGGAGCGAGCAGTTTGCACAGCGGTCGTGAGAGGGCCGATATGACTTAACGAGCAAGCTTTCATGTCCCATGGCTGGGCGCTGGCGGGACGATGCTTTCGGATGCCATCCATGCTGTAGATCGCACCAAGGAACGTTCCTACGAGGCGCAAGGCATTCTTGTCAGGCAGCTGAATGTCATCGCCATCACTTGTTATCGGCAGATCTGGTTGGCGGGGAGCCGTCCCGAGGTGTCGACAAGGTATTTGGCGATCTACCTTGGGATCGACACAAGTCGGTCAGCTCAGCAGGCTCGGGTCGGGGTCACGTTGGGCGATGGCGGCGAGGCGGCAGCGGTCGACGGCTGAGGAAGATGGCGGGAGCAAAGGAAAGCGTACGGGCGAGAGAGACGCTATATCCTGTGTCCATAGGATCCCCCTCTCCGAACAAGAATGTGTGACAATCAAGCTATTATCGTCCTTTTCTGCAAAGATCCGTACCTGGATCCAATGCGGTTTGCGGCCGAGAAACGTGTGCTGGCCACATTGGCCTGCATGCCAAACCCATTACCGGGCGCAAGATGGCCCATCTCCGAGAGAACGCTGTTCCGTGGCTCCATCGCCTGTGCCAGTGGCAAAGGGCCCTGGGACGGCATCGAGGGCAGCAGGGCAGGAGCCACAGGACACGGTGCCGTCCAGACGGGCACGAAATGGGCACATTCAACGGCGCTGCCCACCAGACAACGCCGTCCAAGGGTGCCCACCACGCGCGTCTCTCAGCGACAATAGCAGGGCGGTGCACAGCAACTAACACGAGGACAGTAATCTCGGGCCGATGCGCTGGATACCGCTGGCATTCTCCGAGACCAAGGACACCCGCCCCGTTATCCCAGAAAGCCCGAAATGAGCTGGGTGCGTTGTACAAACAGAGTCCGAATAGCTCTATCTGTCACGAGATGATTTCTGATGTATGTAAACAGACGGTCGCGTCGCTTAGCGGCCTCGTGTCTGCCTTATAATGTTGCCAGTGCCCGAACGTTGAAAACGTCCTCGTTCGGTGCTTGCACCATTCCCGACCAACACGCGTACTCGGCCTGGCTGCAAAGCCGCCCGTTCTTTATATCCGGCCCCTCATCCATTCCTTCTTCCGTTCTCCGGCTCGCGAGGGGGTCCTTAACCAGTCCCTTTCTCTCTCTCCGTCATGCTCGTGCTCGGTCCCAACTCGACATGCGACGTCTGCCTCGAATCTTACACCACCGGGGCCAACGTGCCCCATGCCATCACATGTGGCCACGTCTTTTGTCAAAAGTGAGCTCATCCTTCTCGGGCGGCGGATCCGGTCTCACCACGCCCCCAGATGTCTCAACCACCTCATGCAGCCCAAGTGTCCTCTCTGTCGCGAGCGGTTCTCTCCCCTCGACTCTCGGAAGCTTCACGTGGACAGCGATCCCGTCCCACCAGTGTCGAGCGCTGAATCGCCCCCAGAGCCCGTCGTGGCACCCCCGCAGATCGACAACGGGTCTCAGCGTCTGCTCGACGACATCGCACGCATCGTCAAGGAGGGTGCCAAAGTCAACGAGATCCGGAGGGTGATCGACGAGTGTAAAGCGTATTACAAGTCGCAGCCCGGCAACCAGGTTGTCTCTCCGCTTCTGATCCCTGAACACATCAAACTCATCCTTGTCGCTTCTAGTATACCCCCGTCAGGATCAGCTGTCTCTTACTACATAATCTCTTGGAGGCCCAGCGAAAGTTGGCCGTGCAAGCGGAGCAGCTGCGGGAAACGACGACTGCGCGTGACGAGATACGCGATCGCTTGACGTCAGAACTCGAAACTGTTCGGCTCAAGTACGAGGACTTGCACCGGACGAGCCGCGATGAGAAAGAGACCGCGCTTGCCATTGAGAAAAGTCTCAGGGAGCATTACGATCTGATGAACAGCTTTTGGAAAGGGTGGGTGTTGCCGTCACGATGCCATATCCGTCGCTAACGTTCTGCTTATAGTCAAGTGAGTGGGTCTGTTGACATCCGCGTCTTGTGCCCTTAGGCCTGGGTTTCAGGTGGAGTCTGTGAACCAAGAATGCCGGTCTTTACGTGAAGAGCTCGATCGATTCCGTTCAAGTGGCGCGATGGCACCACCCTCTCGACCGATAGAGCTCCAGTATTTCTACAGGAACGAGCCTAAACGTTCCTACTCGGGCAACGACGACTTGACGTTGTCTCAGGTGGAGACGGCCAAAGGTAGAATCACCGACGAGTGTGATCTCCACCTCTCGCCACTTACAGAGGTGGCTGCTCCACTGATTTCCACTGCGCCTTCCTTGAGGGCCCTCGCTGACGATCTTGATCTGGATGAGATGGCAAAGGCGAGGCGCGTCAAGTCGCCTATTCAGGAGGTGCTTGAGTCAGAGTCCGAATTCGAGGATTCCGGCAGTGCTACCGCCACGGCGTATCCGTTCCCTGCACACCTGCAGCCGCCAACGAACAAGGTGGATCCGATTCCCATACCTACCCGGACGTCGCCGTCCCGCCAGTCGAGTTCGGTGGCCATGTCTCTCACTGCTGATCACTGGCCATCAGGGATTTCGTGTTCCAAGCCCAGAGACGATGTCATCATGGGTAGTCGGCCTCCTTCACCCATCCGACGCTATCCTTCGGATCGCTCGGTGACATCCCAAGCCGGTTCCCGTTCGGGCAAGGACACTTATACTCGCGAGATGACGGATCTCAAGCGACGGGACTCCATGGAGATGGCACACAAGGAGCACCTCGTGTCGAAACTCCACGACCTTCTCGACAGCCCTAGACCCGCTTCGACGCTCCACGCACACATGCAACAACACCGGGCAGACTTGCCGGAACCGACGCTCCCACGGCCTGTGTCGCGTCTGACGACGACGCCGTCCCGTCCGTCTTCGACTGCGCAGTTGCATGGTTCGTCGTCGACCGTGGTCGCGCACTACACGGAGGATCCGAGCGGCGGTGCGGTGGACCGGAAGCCACTGGTGCGTGCGAGCGACGCGGCGATGCAACTGGAGAAGGAGCGGCAGGAGAGGCTCGAGAAGGAACGCCGTCGTCTCCGCGAAGCCGCCTCGCTCTCGAGCTCGCTCAAGGACACGACAAACGTCTTCTCGGCCGACGGGTTCTCGCTCACGCGCCACAGGTCCAGCAGCGGACGGACCAAGGCGTTGTACCGTGCTCCTGCCGAGACGTTTGCCTAGGGGCGTCCGGCTGCTTCTCCGTTCCGTTTTTTTGTTGTTGCTTTTTTCCTTGATTCACATGCACGCTTTCGGACGTCCTAGAAACGTGGCGGATTGTTGTCCGCCTACTTTCTTGTGTATCGCTTCGCCCTTTTTCTTCATTTTGATTCATCATGTATGTGTGGGCATTTGTTGGCTTGACCGGTTTCGTTCGGTCGGAGCACGGATATCGCGATTTCCTGTACCGGCTGGGCGACGTGCGTAGACTGCATTTTGGGTGGGTCGTTGTGTATGCAAGAATAAAAAGGCTGGCGTCATGTGTACGATAGTGCTGTTTCATATATGTAATGACATATTTTCATACTCGGGATGCAGGCAGGGCAGTCGATCAACATCACATGTGTAGTTCACGTGGGAAGCATGATACATCAGCATAGACAATTAGCGAGCTACAACAGGGAAAGAAGACTCCGAGTCAAGGGAAAGAGAAGAAGAGAAGAAACGCGGAACCCAGCACCGCACGCGCGGGGCCGGGCTCACGCTGCGCACCGCAGCGCCGCACCACAAAACTGGGCGATCAGAATGTAGAGCAGCAAGAGGCCGACCAGGACGGAGAGCGCCAAGACCTTGGTGCTCCGCCACCACATCTGCCGTCGCACCGTCCGGGCGCCGCGCCGGAATGCGGTGGCCTGGGTGGCCATCGTGTCGGTCTTGTCGACGAGGAGCTCGATGCGTTCGCCGCGGCTGAGGATCTGCTCGACGTTCTTGACCATGATGTCCTTGACCTGGTTGAGTTCCGCCTGGGCGCGGGCGACTTGGTCGACGGGTGGGGCGGTGTTGTAGGTGTGCAGGAGGGAGGCGATCGTTGGCGAGAAGGAGCCCTGGAGGCTGTATGCGGGCGTGGAACTCAACACGGTCGAGGACGAAGACGGGAGCTCCGTAAACTATGTCGGAAAGGGGGCGTCAGCGCGGCGGAAAAGGTGGGTGAGGCGTGCACGAGACAAGGCGTAGTACGTACCCTGCGCTGCAAATCGACCAGAAACGCAAACGGCGTTTTACTGCACACGGAGGCGATCAACCTGTTGCTCCGTCAAGCGTGCCGGCTGGAGACGCTCACCGACCGACCGACTCGTCCGCCAAGACGAGGTAGACGAAACCGCCCTCGGAGATGTAGTGAAAGAGATATTGATCCCAGACATAGGTGAGTTTGCTGTCATTTGGAGGTATCTTTGATAAGATGGTCTGGGTCGCTGCGGGGAGGTGAGTTTCATGAACATATTTGCAAAGGAGAAACGCGCCCTGAGTAAAGTCTCGCCCACTGGGCTCCTGGTATTCTGCGAGGACAACGGAGCCCCGTGCAACGAGAGCAGTGAGCTGACGAGTATGCGTTAGGACGCTTTGCCACTGACATTGAAAAGGACGTACCAGAGACATGGATATGATCAAGCTGCGAGTGCAGGTGCACGGCTGACAACGTTGCTGCCAGAAAAGGAAATTCCGATGGCCTCGTTCGGATATGTTTGCAGGAGTTCCCACGAAGCTTCCACGACACCACTTTGACAGGCCTACGCTCCACATTCCACTCCACACGATGGTACGTCTCTTAAAAATGTGTGCTTGTCCTCGTTGCTGATGCTACCTAGTCGGACTCGGACGCCTCCTCTCGTCCCCATACCCCCTCGGGTAGCAGGGCAGTCGCCAGACCGCCTGGCGCACAGATTCGGTACGTGGTCGGTCGGAATTTTCTTGCTGGCGAGTGGACTGAGGTGCATCCCATTTTGACCAGCCGACGTGCCCCTAGCTCACAGGTGTCGAAACCCAACTCGTCTCGTGCCGCGGGTGCAGGTGGCTCGTCGGGGACGATGCTCAAGTTGTACACGGATGACTCGCCCGGGTTGCGCGTGTACGTGGTGCTTTCTGGCATGATGCGCTGGCTTTGCTGATGGGGTGTCCTAGCGATCCGTATGTGGTGCTGATCCTGTCCCTCGCGTTCATTGGGTCGATTTTCTTCCTGCACATCGCCGCCAAAGTACTACGGTCGTTTGCCCAGTAACTAGTCCGAGAATGGAAGGACCGACTTTTTGGCTATTTAAAAGTTATGTAATCTAGAGCAGCACCGTCGTGTGACACGCAGTCGGTGCGATCGAAAGCATGGCCGAGCACTTGACGAGGTACACCTACTGCGCCAGCGTGCCCGCCGTCGCACATGCGACCCGCCTGCTCGCGGCCTCCCCCTTCCTCATCCTCGACTGCGAGGGCAAGAGCCTGGGCGCAACCGACGGTGTCCTCTCCCTCATGTGCATCGGCACCGCGAATGCTGAGCACATATTCGTCTTTGACGTCCTCGCCCTCAGGGCATCCAACGCCCTCGCGCTGCTTCTCCACCTCCTCGCCGACCCCTTCGTGAAAAAGATCATGTGGGACTGTCGAAACGATTTTCTTGAGATCTCGAGCGCGTATGGCGTCACCCTCCAAGGCGTGCTCGACCTCCAGCTCGCCGAGATTGAGTCACGCACGTCCTTGCGGGGCGAGCAAGAATGGAAGCGCATCGCTCGTCTCGCTGCCCGCGGTCGCCGTCTGCCGCTGCCCCTTATCAAGCAGAACCCTGATCTGTTTGTCGGCGTGCACAGTCTGCAGGGCATGGATGGGTGTCTTCGGGAAGCCCAGCTGCCGACTGCCGGGAA
>JBBPLV010000730.1:0-14846 GCA_038089975.1 Boletellus ananiceps | reverse complement strand
TAAATGGGCCCTTAACAAGAACTCGAACTATCCCAGATGTATTGCTCTAGCAAGAAACGGCACGTTTATTGCAGCCTCTGCCGACGGATTAGTCTCGTTCTGGGATAGCTCTACACACAAGCAAATCGGTGATTCTATTCACCATCCAGCTCTCATCTCATCCATAGCTATCTCTGCGAACTATGATCTGGTGATTGGTGGAGAGCAAACGATCACCTTGCATGACTTGCGCTCTATCCTTCCCTCTCCCTACTCTGATCATGTAAGTATACTCGCATCGGAAGTTCCACAAACGGCCTTGTTGACTGCGACAGATACTCGAGATACGACGCACAAGGACCGAAATTGCCGCCGAAAATTCCACTCTCAAAGAAGGAAACCAGTTGCTTCGTACAGAAAAAGAGAATGCTAGTGCGTCTGATAGCAACACTCTTGATCCGGCTTTCTAATATTCACGGTCTTCAGACGAGAAGGTTGCAAATCGCGACAAGACCATTGCAGAACTTCGCGCAGAACTCGCGAGTTTGAAAGAGAAAGCAAGCCAGCTGGACACGATCATTAGCTTGCTACACGAAAAAAGCGGGGTCCATCGACGTTCTCGCTCGAGCGTTCCTAACCAATGTTTCGTTTTAGACGAGAGGATAGCACAGCTCGAGAAAACCGCCCCCGGCTCGCAACTCAGCTCCAGCATCATTATAGAGCAGTCTGGTGGCGAACTTGGTGATGTTGAACAGAAGACCGATGACTTTGTCAGAATCCAATGAACATACATACAATGAATGACCTACCTACATCTCTCTGTAGCGGCACGTTTCTCGCATCAGTCAACACTGCCACTCACCACCAGATTGGCTCTGCGTGCTTGCACATGTGGGTTCAGGTGTACACTCCATTAATACAGGTGTACCCTGCCGAACTTAAACACGTCCACTTCTTGGTGTTGTGGGATCTCCCTGCGCTCAACGCACACCGTTGGAGTGGCTGTTGTAGTCCTGCAGAGGAAGCTGTGTGTAGGGGCTACTTTCAAGTTGAAACGACGAACAGAGTGAAATGCTTTTCACAGGAACTTAACCATGATGCACGAAATCCATTCCCTGATCTGAATGGGTTACCGCTCACCCATGACACCAGACCGACAAGCTCTGACGAGTGAATCGACCGTGATCTCAAAGCCTAGCATCCGGATTCGAACAGAGGATCGGGTCAAGACCACACCCTGCGGTAAGCTGATATGAATAGCTATGGGACACATGGACTTGCTGTCCCCGCCTGTATTCGCGGATTGCTTCTACGGCGTTCGAAGGATTTACGACCACAAAATCAACAATGACCTACTGATGACGCTACTCGCACTTGGCATCGCGTCCCATCTAAAGCCGTTTGGGGTGACAATCTGATGTGGTGCTCAGTGGCGAGATAGGTTGATGTATATGTATATTCCTTGGATGGACCGAGTCGTGCAGCAAAAAATCGAGTATATCTGAAAGGTCAGCAAATCGAAAATGTTTTGTAGAATTCAAAATATAGGATTACAACTGCACGCTCAAAAGTAAAATTCCAGCACAGCCTAGTGCATTGAAAAAGGGCAACGAGAACAAAGTGAGCATTGATACAAGAGTCGACGAGAGCTCGATTACGTGCTGGAGGCCAGGTGCAGTCGGCGATGAAAGTGGGAAAGGAAAGATGGTCCTAGACAGAGAGCGAGACGATTTTAGTTTTCAGATCGGGTGCAATCTTTGATATAAATGCTGACGGGACGGATGTGGCCTCTGGTTCCTCATTTCCTAGCACCTTTGTTACCGTTGCGCTTTTTGGAGGCTTATTTGAATAGAAAAGTCCAATATAGTCAGAACGAGGAATGCCCTAATTTGCTGACGGATCACTCACCACGAGCATGTTTGTCGGGAAATTCCTCAGTTTTTGACAGCATCATATCAAATGCTTCCACCGCTTCCACATAACGCTTTGCCCCGCGTAATGCTTCGTGCCTCGACTCATACCCTCGAGGAGAAGATGGTTCAAGTTTAATCACCTGCATACTCTCCCAATGATACCATCAGTGATGCTGAGGCAGTAGACCTACCTCATCTGCATCCTGCAACGCGTCCTCCCACATATTCATCTTTGCTCGCACTTTGCTCCGCTTAGTCAAGGTGTCTATCGGGTCCGCCGGGTCGAGGGATAAGACAGTCGAGAAATATTCCTCCGCTTTGTTGTAGTTCTGGGACTCCATTGCGACGTCAGCAAGCATTTCCAATTTCTCCGTGCATCGTCGCAGAAATGCTGTTTCAGACGCTCAGACGACCACAGGTTCATTGCTATGTAATTACTCACCGCGCTCCCACTCTACCCGTTCGAGGTCACTACCCCAGTGCACTGCAAGCTCGGACCCCATCCTTCGGAAACATCCAACTGCCTCCATGATACGACCATTATGTTCGAGAGCGTCGCAGAGCTCTCGGTAAGCCATAAACCTGGGGAGCTTGAACTGCATCGAAACAGTTCCACCGACATTTAAGATCAGGGCACGACATAAAGTAGGTCGTACCTTGGTTGCAACATCTAGCGCTTCGTCTGGGGATCTATAAAGCAGTATCAAGTTCGCCCACTTTGCCAATAGAGTGCTTGGAGTTGTGGGATCGAGGGAGAGTATAGTGGCGTAAGCAGTGAGTGCTTCCGCACATTCATCATCCTCGAATGCCTCGTCTCCAATGTTCTGCAGTGCGATAACGCATTTATGCATGAAATCTAGTAGCAGAGAGATTGGATAATGTTGTCGATCCACAATGATGAAACTCACCGGGAAGCCAATCCATGATCGATTTGTCGGTTTTTACTCCATCGCTCGTAGTTGCCACGATATCAAGAAGAATTTGTGCTGCATCAATAACATGGCCATGTGCATACAGAGTGTCGCATTGGCACTTCTGTTGGTGCACATAGAGTCTCTTGGCAAGGCCATCGGCTTTCTGTTCGGCACCTGCCAGCTCTGCACGAAGCTCCTTGATTTCCATTTCTAATAAGCATGAACAGAGGATGACAACAGTGGAAAGTAGTGCGTGTAAGCATACACGCACCTGAATCAGCGTTCTGTATGCGCAGCAATCTGTTGATCTCATTCAAGCGATCTTCGCTTTCTATAGCCATGCGTTGGGATTCGGTGAGCCGAGCGCGGTGTTCTTGGAGGAGTGTTTCGAGTGCGGCAATTTTTTCGCCTGACGAACATGCGTGTTAAAACAAAAAGGTAATAACGCTAGCAAACATACTGGATCGCCGATCCTGTGTTTCTTTGAGCCGCGCTTCAGCCCTTGTGCGCGGTCTTTCTGGCGTCTGTTGTGGCAAATATGATCATTCGTGATGAATGAGGTGTCGCTAGCGAACAGCTTCCGTGCCAAGGACACTTACACGATCAAAGTGCGAAGAGGAAAGAATGTCATGGAGATTCCACAATGCGATTTCCCTCATTCCCGCGATCGCAAGGCTATAACTTTCCGAGATAGCTATGCAGAAGGCATCGGGTCGATGATGAATCATAGAACCGAGCTTCTGGCGTGTGGTAGTGTCCCAGAATGAGACTGATAATTCGTCAGACACTGCGAGGATTGCTCCATTTCTATCCAGAGCGATGCATCTATCAACTCCATTGCCGGGAATATCCCATTTGAAGAGCGTCATCCCAGTGGAAGCATGGAGGTAACAGATTTCGCCGCGGGAAGATAAGACAAGGAGTCGTTTGCTGTCGCTTAACCAAGCAAGGGAGCAGTTGCAGGAGGAATCAAATGCCATTGAGATAACGACGGGAGGGCCACCGTTCGGACTGCCAGATATTTGGATAAATTCTCCCCAGCCAGCAGTGGCAACGAGGCGTCCGTCGGGTGAAAACTTGACTTGAGTCAGCAAGTTGTCATGTTTGAAGGGGCCAAGTAGTCGCTCGCCAGTCGAGCGCAGCCAGACATAAGCGGTCTTGTCACTTGATCCTGTTGCGATCTTTGTTCCATCCGGCGAGATGTCCAGCGCGTTCACTGATCTGCTGTGTCCTTTGAACTCGCGTACTTTTTTGTAAGTCTCCGCGTCCCACACAATCACTTGACCTCTGATTGTCCCACTCACGATCCACCTGCCGTCTTGCGAGACTGCAACGCTGCTGACAGCACTCCCTGCATTCATTGCCGCTCCTAGTTTATACCCAAAGTGCACTCCCCAACATTGAATCTTCCCCAACGAATCACCATTTACGATCCGATCTCCATCAGGGAGGAACGCCACGTTGGATATTCGTTCTTGAAAAACGATTTCAACTAGTTTCACCCCCGTTTGCTCAACGATATTCGAGCTCGGGCCGTTTTCGTCCGTCCCCAAGTCGGGCCATGGTAGTATTCCCCGCCGTGTTAATTCTAGTCTTCTCATCAGTATCACCCGACGTATTGTCCGACGTACTCACCGGTCCACGACTGCGGGTTGGAAAACATATGCCTCTCAGTATTAGACCTGTGGGTACAAGGATGTGTGCCGCTGTTTCCCTGCGCACGTGGCCTCTTCTTATGGAAACTTTTCCCGGCCAGCTTGGGCCATACGTAGCTGCGTCCTCAGTCTGCGGACGTGCCAGGCAAAGTTTCCCACTGGCATGATGTCAAGGTTTGCAAGTATGAAGAGTATTAGGGTACCACGGCAAGTGAGCGGATGTACGAAGCGCTGTTGTTACTGGCAAGGAAAACAGTGCAGTAGGGGGATGTAATGGCTCCTATGATGTGCGGGCATCGAACTTGAAACGAAAGGGCAGGGAGGCTACTAAGAATCCACGACCCACAGCCCCTGACAAAGGCGGTCCTGCTTCTCATCCCTCGAGTCCCAATGGCAAGACGCCTTGTGGTGAAGCGAGGAGCGCGAGAGAAATGGAAGCGCAGATGCGATGAGATGATGGGGGCGTTGTTCCGAGACCCAACACGTCTGTTGTAATCTCACGTACCGGGCAAGCGGAGACACGACCCAGAACATCCCTCTCCGAGATTTCTAAGCGGCTGGCGATGGGTATCTAGTATTGATGAGACCGCTCTGCGGATAGTAGCATATAATCGTGAACTTGCAGAATGTTTGGCGTCACCGGTGCTCTCAGTGGAACGCTTCCAGGACGGTAGCACGACGTCACAGGAAGCTCGTTTTCGTGCTCGGACAACGAAGTGCTTATATGCTCGATCGTCATGATCGAGCATCTTGCCTTCGCTCTTCGACGTCGCTGGGCTGCTCGCAGACTCTCGCTTCGCTCTTCGCCCCACCCATCTGCTCCCTGTTGCTGTAGGTTTGTTTTGTCCTTTGTTCGTTCGTTCCCTGTCTCACGTGTCTCTGCTTGTAGCTTTGCCTCGCATCCAGTCAATTTTGTCTTTCGCTTCTGCTGGCCTTGCCTAGGGCATGCTTTCCGTGGCGAGGGCCGGAGTTCGTTACGCTCCAGCTCGGCATACCCGGTCAGCCAGTCCAAGCCCTAAGCCTCTCCCGGGTCCGTCAGACCCCGCCGGTCAAGGTTTCGTTCCGGCTGCGCCCCGCCCACCTACGGAAGGACTGTCCCAGCGCAGGACTCACTCACGCTCACACCACTTCCACGATTCTAGATCGTCCTGTCACTCTCTCGCATCTCCCTCACCTCTGTGCACCCCCAAGACGTCCCAGATCGAACGAGTTGCTTGCAATGGACCATTAGCAACACACACGATAGGCAAAAACGATGCTCACTGTCCCCGTCATTGTTCTCTGTGCACCGAGGAACCTTCTCTGCGTTCTTTACAAGCCAATCCACGCATGCGGTTCGTCCCGACCCGCATGGGATAAATCTAGGATCCAACATTCGCCCGTTTTGGCGATTGCTTGCTTGTAGAAAGGAGCATATTGGATTCTTTTCGAGATCGTGAGGATGGCAAGTGACGGGCTAGACGAGAATGTGATGACACCAGCAAGCTGAGGGAATGGGGACCTTCTACGAGAGAGCTCAGTGTCCATTTCCGGTCATCTCAATCTTTTGTTGTACGTTCGTGTTTACGACGAATCTATTATTCCTCTCGCGTGAAAGCACATTTATATGTTCTGCAAAAAGTATAATAAAGCAAGACATGAGAGTGAACATCGGGGGGTACGGGTATCACACGCCCTCTGGGTGTTTCTGTAATCCAAAACAGTCTGGCCCGAGGCGTTGGATAGGATGAACGTGTACCAGATTGAATCTTGCCGCTCGTCACGTTTACTCGTTCATCATGTCACCTCCAGAGCCAAGGATGGACGCGGAACATTTGGGCAAGGCACTGGGGACGAGAAAAACGAACTTGGCTCTTTCATCTTGGATGGTTGGAACGGCAGAGCAGAAGTCAGGGTGTTATCGTTGAGACTGTGGGCCAAACGTGGTGGCGAG
This sequence comes from Boletellus ananiceps, assembly GCA_038089975.1. Classification (NCBI taxonomy): domain Eukaryota; kingdom Fungi; phylum Basidiomycota; class Agaricomycetes; order Boletales; family Boletaceae; genus Boletellus; species Boletellus ananiceps. The sequence continues at coordinate 8,452 of JBBPLV010000730.1, read as the reverse complement.
GAGAACATGTGTTACCCGGTGCTCGAGATGTCGCTCTTTCGACTGCGTTGTGAATGTATGAAGCCGTCGATCCACACACTTTGTATTCGTCGGGTGAACTGCACGAGTCATTGTTAGTCGGGGGTCTATGCAAATCCGGGATGACGGGTACGTGCGAGAGCGTGACCGTCAAGGGTATTCTTCTCGCAAACAAAGGAGGGAGTGGGGGTTTTGTCTTCATATGTGGACAGCGTGATCTGATGAGTAGTCGTAGATGGGTATCCAAACCCATATTCGGTGTGTCTGTGTAGAATACGGGATATGTCTCGGAGCGGAGCGAGAGAAGTGCTTGGAAAGTGGTGTCAGTAACAGTTACCAGAGGGAAGAGAACGGAAGGACTCACAGTCCGGTTAATCTTCATCTTGTCGCGTTACTGCAAGCTTGGACCGTCGCCTACACGATTCGGACAATGTGCGAGAGTAGACGCCCAGGACACGAGGTGATTGGGCGTTCGATAACGATGCAATTTGGATAAGAAAATACGCCCTGAGGCGGCGAACAAATGGCTACGCACCCTTCCGTTGATTGCGCTGATAACTCCTCAGGCACACAGCGTTTTACTGTCTGAGCACGGTAAGTCTGCGAGACGATATTTCCCTGGGAGATGATGCTAGCGGGGATGACAATAGCAGAACAGAAACCAATCTTGATCGAGCACTGCTAAGAAAAGGATGAAAATGGTTGAAATCGACGGCCGAGGTGATATACTCTCCGTCGCGTTCCTTGCTGGTGGGACGGAAATTATCAGCGCTGGACGGGAAGGGAAGATCCGTCGTTGGAATGTGAACAACGGACAGGAGGTGGGAATGCCCCTTGATGTGGGAAGTGGGATCGCCACCGTCGTGGCCTCGCGAGATGGAAAGTGGATCGTCAGCGGGGCACGGAATGGCCAAGTGACGGTGTGGGATACAGAGAGTTATGAGAAAGCGATCGAGTTCAAAGGACACGATGAAGCGGTGACCGCGGTGGACATCTCGTCGGATGGGACAGAGATCGCGACGGGATCGTATGACGAAACTGCCTGTGTCTGGTCACGCTTGGACGGCCAGCGACTGCTTGGTCCCCTCAAACACGACAGCTCCATGGCTGCGGTGAAGTTTTCGCCCAATGGGCAATTCATCGCCACTACTCATTTATGGGACAACTCCATTCAAATCTACTTGAACAACAGCGAGAATTATAGCGTTTCCTTACCAATCCAAGTCAACTCATACAACATCCAATCCCTTGCTTGGGCGAGCGACAGCAAGCGTCTTTTTGCCCTGTCCCACGATGGCCACATCCATTGCATTGATGTATCCTTGACCACTGTGCGCGAGCGCCACCACGAATCCGGCTGCTCCTGGTATACTACCAGGGACGAGCCTGCTGGCTCTATCTCCGCCCAGTGGGCTATCCACAGCTCGAAAAATCCCAGATGCATCTCTCTGGCAGGCAATGATTCATTCATTGCAGCCTCTTCGGATTCGTCGGTCTCACTCTGGGACACTTCGACGCACAAGCAAATTGGTAGTCTCATTCCTCATTCATCCAGCGTCCTGTCCATTGCCATCTCGGTGAACTACGACCTCGCAATCAGTGGAGGAAAGACAATTGCCTTGCACGATCTGCGTTCTATCCTTCCCGCTCCCTACTCTAATCATGTAGGCTCATTTGCATCGAAAGCTTGCCGCTGAATCGTTTCCATTGAAAAAATATTCTAACAGATAGTCGAAATGCGGGATAGAATGGCTACAACTACAGTAGAAATTACCACCCTCAAGGAAAGGAACCGGTCCCTTCGTGCAGAAAATGAGGATTCTGGTGCATCTATTAACAACACTCTTGGCTCGGTATTCTAATATCTGTGGTCTTCAGGCAGAAAAGTTGCAGATCGTGACCGAATCGTCGAGGAACTCCGTGTACAGCTTGCAAATTCCAAAGAAACACCGAAACAGAAGGAAAATTGGCTGAATGAAATCTTTGGCTTACTGCAGGAAAAGAGTAAGGTTACCGTCACTTCCACTCGAGCGTCCCTACCATTGTTTATTTCTGCAGATGAATCAATAGCACAACTCGAGAAAACCATTTCCGACTATGAACGCGACTCTACTCGCCTCGTGCAGCAACCTGCAACTGGTAACGTTGAACAGAAAGGTGGCGACATTGTCCAGATTTCATGAATGTATTGGAGAAAAGGCCAATCCGATATTCGATACTATGCTGCTTCTTCTGAAACTATGAGAAATGCGGATCACTGCGGGCGATAGTGTAAAGTCAGGCATCACTTGGGTTATGCAACGATGTTCGATGCTCGGAGGGTGTTAGCATCTGCTTCTAGTTTCTGACTTGACATGATCTTTACTCTTCATTGTACTCCAACCCAAGATGTCTATTGGTCGACGAACGATGGTACGCGTTCGACACATCCACACCATGATATTGAACGAAACTATGTGCCGATGGTGAGTCTGCAGAACAGCGACTACTACACCCCTGTAGCTATGCGGAATCTACTGTGTCCAGAGCTGCGTGAAAGTGAAACCAAGGAATATACCTTACGTGGGCGTCGGGCTGACGCTCTTGTAAGGTGTTTTGCACACGACCTCGGCATGTTTTCAGGCCGAGAAAGGCTAGATCATCTGACGATCTGATGAAACTTCCCGAGTGGGATCGATCACAGCTTACTCGTTCGTATGTGGATGGCGAACGCGGACCGAGCCGACCAAACTGAGACACCGAGCTGTACTTGCCACACACCCTTCTATTGATTGCACTCATAACTCGCCCAGCATACAGCATCTCATGGTCTGAGAACAGTGAGTCCAGGAGATAATGTTTCCATAAGAGATGATGCCAACGGGGACGGGACAAGAATAAATCCGCGTTGAATATGATCCAATTGAAATGGTCAAAATCGATGGGATTAACACCACACATTCAATCGCATTCCTCACTGATGGGATAGAAATCATCAGTGCGAGACGAGGAGGGACGATGTGTCGTTGGAAGGTGAATAATGGGCAGGAGGTGAGAAAGCCCATCGGTATCTATAGAGGGCGGAGTTTCCAGCATCACAGTCTTGCAAGACGGAAAGTGGATCGTCAGCGGCACGCGGAAGGACCGGGTGGCAGTATGGGATGCGGAGAACCACGAAAAGGTGATCGAGTTCGAAGGACATGATGAAGCGGCGACCGCAGTGGACATCTCATCGGATGGGACGAAAATCGTGACAGGATCGCATGGCGAGACAGCCTATGTCTGGTTGCGCTCAAACGGCCAGCGACTGCTCGGTCCCTTCAAACATGACAGCTCCGTGTTTGCGGTCAAGTTTTTGCCCAACGGACAATTCATCGCCACTACTCATTTATGGGACAACTCGGTTCAGATCCGCGACAGCGATCCGGGCTACTACAGCCGGCAAGTTTGCTTACCCATCCAACTCGTCCAACAACCAATCCCTTACTTGGACAAGCGACAGCAAGTGTCTTCTTGCCCTGTCCCACGATGGCTACATCTATTGCATTAGTCTCAGAGTTCTTCACTGGCATCAATACTGTTAGTGTGCACGTGAGCCGGACCTAACGAGCAAGCTGGTGATCTATGAGTACAGTAAGTAAATATCACGTTGTAGGGAAAGGAATGTAGTGCTTACCTCCAGTCGAATGTAATGGACTGGAGGAAAGCGCGTACGCGAGGCGAATGCATGGTGTATCGTCCGAATGTACCAAATAAGGAAAGAGCGGAAAAATAGGAAGCTTCACTTTTCGCCCCACCCACCTGCTCTCCGTGGACATTGTTCGTTCCAACTGGTCGGTACCGCGAGGTAGGGAACTCGTATGTGCCCCGCTCCCCGTGACGAGTCCGCAAGGGAACGCAAAGCGCTGCCAGTGATCGGAAACGGTCCGGATAGCCCTGTTGGTCAGGTGGGAGCAAACCTCACACGGTCAATCTTCGGATCGATAAGAAGACTCCTCTCTCCCCACCCACCATCCGCCCCACCATATGCAACCAACCCTTCCGAGGGTCGCGCACGCACACCCATCGTGGTCACTGCCTCTGCCTACTCCCACTGATGGCTATAGTTGGTAGTTCACCTAAACGGCCCTGGAAGGGCGGCGGTTGGTAGTCCCATGACGAGAGCTTTCGCAGGCTCGAAACCGCACCCTAACCCGACCCCCTTACCCATCCCTGTGCGCACTGTACACGGCCCTGATCCTCGGAGAGGGGCGTCTGACAGGCGCGATAAATGGGAATGACAGCCCAGGTCGTCTCTACCTCGTACACGGACTCGGAACTACGTGCGCTACGCGCACCTAGTTCGTCCACCTGTTGCTGTAGTTTTGTTTTGTCCTTTGTTTGTTCGTTGCCTGTCTCACGTGTCTCTGCTTGTAGCTTTGCCTCGCATCCAGTCAGTTTTTGTCTTTCGCTTCCGCCGGCCTTGCCTTCGGTGGTGAGGGCCAGAGTTCGTTCCGCTCCAGCTCAGCACGCCCCGGTCAGCCAGTCCAAGCCCTAGGCCTCTCCCAGGTCCGTCAGACCCTGCCGGTCAAGGTGTCGTTCCGGCTGCGCCCCGCCCACCTATGGAAGGACTGTCCCAGCGCAGGACTCACTCACGCTCACACAACTTCCACGGTTCTAGATCGTCCTGTCACTCTCTCGCATCTCTGTACACCCCCAGGATGTCCCAGATTGAACGAATTCCTTGCAATGGACCATGAGCAACACACACGATAGGCAAAAACGATGCTCACTGTCCCCGTCATTGTTCTCTGTGCACCGAGGAACATTCTCTGCGTTCCTCACAAGCGAATCCACACATGCGGTTCGTCCTGACCCGCATGGGATAAATCTAGGATCCAACATTTGCCCGTTTTGGCGATTGCTTGTTTGTGAAAAGGCACATATTGGTGTTTTTTCGAGATCGTGAGGATGGCAAGTGACGGAACAAATAAGAATGTGATGACACGAGTAAGCTGAGGAAATGAGGATCTTCTACGAGAGAGCTCAGTGTCCATTTTCGGTTATCTCAATCTTTTGTTGTCCGTTCATGTTTACGACGAATCTATTATTCCTCTCGCGTGGAAGGACATTTGTATGTTCTGCAGAAAGTATAACAAAGCAAGACACGAGAGTGAACATCGGGGGGTACGGGTATCATGCGCCCTCTGCGTGTCTCTGTGACCCAGAACAGTCCGGCCCGAGAAGTTGGGTAAGATGATTGAACGTGTGCCAAATTGAATCTTGCCGCCCGTCACGTTTACTCTGTCATCGTGTCGCATCCAGAGTCAAGGACGGACGCGGAACATTTGGGCAAGGCGCTGGGGACGAGAAAAACGAACTTGGCTCTTTCATCTTGGACGGCTGGAACGGTGGAGCAGAAGTCAGGGTGTTATCGTTGAGACTGTGGGCCAAACGTGGTGGCGAGGAGAACATGAGTTACCCGGTGCTCGAGATGTCGCTCTTTCGACTGCGTTGTGAATGTATGAAGCCGTCGATTTATACACTTTGTATTTGTCGGGTGAACTGTACGAGTCATTGTTATTCGGGGGTCTATGCAAATCCGGGATGATGGGTACGTGCGAGAGCGTGACTGTCAAGGGTATTCTTCTCGCAAGTAGAGGAGGGAGTGGGGGTTTCGTCTTCATACGTGGACAGCGTGATCTGATAAATAGTCATAGATGGGTATCCAAACCCACATTCGATGTGTCCGTGTAGAAGACGGAATATGTCTGGGGTTGGAACAAGAGAAGAGCTTGGAAAGTGGTGTCAGTAACCGTTACCAGAGGGAAGAGAACGGAAGGACTCACAGTCCGGTTAATCTTCATCTTGTCGCGTTACTGCAAGCTTGGACCGTCGCCTACACGATTCCGACAATGTGCGAGAGTAGACGCCCAGGACACGAGGTGATTGGGCGTTCGATAACGATGCAAATTTGGATAAGAAAATACGCCCTGAGGCGGCGAATAAATGGCTACGCATCCTTCCGTTGATTGCGCTGATAACTCCCCAGGCACACAACGTTTCACTGTCTGAGCACGGTAAGTCTGCGAGACGATATTTCCCTGTGAGATGATGCTAGCGGGGACGACGATAGCAGAACAAAAACCAGTCTTGATCGAGCGCTGCTAAGAAAAGGGTGAAAATGGTTGAAATCGATGGCCGAGGTGATATACTCTCCGTCGCGTTCCTCCCTGATGGGACGGAAGTGATCAGTGCTGGACGGGAAGGGAAGATTCGTCGTTGGAATGCGAACAACGGACAGGAGGTGGGAACGCCCCTTGATGTGGGGAGTGGGATCGCCAACATTGCGGTCTCACAAGATGGAAAGTGGATCGTCAGCGGGGCACGGAATGGCCAGGTGACGGTGTGGGATACAGAGAGTTATGAGAAAGCGATCGAGTTCAAAGGGCACGATGAAGCGGTGACCGCGGTGGACATCTCGTCAGATGGGACAGAGATCGCGACGGGATCGTATGATGAAACTGCCTGTGTCTGGTCACGCTTGGACGGCCAGCGACTGCTTGGTCCCTTCAAACACGACAGCTCCATGGCTGCGGTGAAGTTTTCGCCCAACGGGCAATTCATCGTCACTACTCATTTATGGGACAACTCCATTCAAATCTACTTGAACAACAGCGAGAATCATAGCGTTTCTTTACCAATCCAAGTCAACTCATACAACATCCAATCCCTTGCTTGGGCGAGCGACAGCACCCGTCTTTTTGCCCTGTCCCACGACGGCCACATCCATTGCATTGATGTATCCTTGACCACTGTGCGCGAGCGCCACCACGAATCCGGCTGCTACTGGTATACTACCAGGGACGTGCCTGCCGGCTCTATCTCCGCCCAGTGGGCTATCCACAGCCCGAAAAATCCCAGATGCATCTCTCTGGCAGGCAATGATTCATTCATTGCAGCCTCTTCAGATTCGTCGGTCTCACTCTGGGACACTTCGTCACACAAGCAAATTGGTAGTCTCATTTCTCACTCATCCAGTGTCCTGTCCATTGCCATCTCGGTAAACTACGACTTCGCAATCAGTGGAGGAAAGACAATTGCCTTGCACGATCTGTGTTCTATCCTTCCCGCTCCCTACTCTAATCATGTAGGCTCATTTGCATCGAAAGCTTGCCGCTGAATCGTTTCCATTAAAAAAAAATTCTAACAGATAGTCGAAATGCGGAGTAGAATGGCTACAACTACAGTAGAAATTAGCACCCTCAAGGAAAGGAACCGGTCCCTTCGTGCAGAAAATGAGGATTCTGGTGTGTCTATTAACAACACTCTTGGCTCGGTATTCTAATATCCGTGGTCTTCAGGCAGAAAAGTTGCAGATCGTGACCGAATCGTCGAGGAACTCCGTGTACAGCTTGCGAATTCCAAAGAAACACCGAAACAGAAGGAAAATTGGCTGAATGAAATCTTTGGCTTACTGCAGGAAAAGAGTGAGGTTACCGTCACTTCCACTCGAGCGTCCCTACCATTGTTTATTTCTGCAGATGAAACAATAGCACAACTCGAGAAAACCATTTCTGACTACGAACGCGACTCTACTCGCCCCGTGCAGCAACCCCACAACGCAACTGGTGACGTTGAACAGAAAGGTGGCGACATTGTTCAGATTTCATGAATGTATTGGAGAAAAGGCTGATCCAATATTCGATATTATGCTGCTGCTTCTGAAACTATGAGAAATGCGGGTCACTGCAATAGTGTGAAAGTCAGGCATCACTTGGGTTATGCAATGATGTTCGATGCTCGGAGGGTGTTAGCATCTGTTTCTAGTTTCTGACTTGACATAATCTTTACTTTTCATTGTACTCCAACCCAAGATGTCTATCGATCGACGAACGATGGTACCCGTTCGACACATCCACACCATGAAATTGAATGAAACTATGTGCTGATGGTGAGTCTGCAGAACGGCGAATACTACACCCCTGTAGCTATACGGAATCTACTGTGTCCAGAGCTGCGTGAAAGTGAGACCAAGGAATATACCTCACATGGGTGCTGAGCTGACGCTCTCGTAAGGTGTTTTGCACACGACCTTGGCATGTCTTCAGGCCGAGAAAGGCTAGATCACCTGACGATCTGATAAAACTTCCTGAGTGGGATCGATCACAGCTTACCTGTTCATATGTGGATGGCGAACGCGGACCGAGCCGACCAAACTGAGGCACCAAGCTGTACTTGCCACGCACCCTTCTATTGATTGCACTCATAACTCGACCAGCATACAGCATCTCATGGTCTGAGAACAGTGAGTCCAGGAGATAATGTTTCCATAAGAGATGATGCCAGCGGGGACGGGACAAGAATAAATCCGCGTTGAATATGATCCAATTGAAATGGTCAAAATCGATGGGATTAACACCACACATTCAATCGCATTCCTCACTGATGGGATAGAAATCATCAGTGCGAGACG
>JBBPLV010000729.1:0-14855 GCA_038089975.1 Boletellus ananiceps | reverse complement strand
CAGGAGAAAGGGGAAAGAAAATTCTTCGCTTGATTGTTCGTCGTCTGAAAATGCCAAGTCAACTTCTATCTCCATGGCGACGAGTCCACCACAGCTCATCGTTATCGTCGTGTTCTTCTTCTCCAGACTCTAGCGCTCGCGTGTCTTTCTGTCCTCTGAGGGTACTTCTCAGATTATATTTCCGATGCTGTGCCCTCCTCTCTCTGCACGGCGTAAGCTGACCCACAATCTCACACAGGAGCTAAGATCAGCCACTGGGGTCCTCTTCACACGCCTGGTAAGTATTGTCACCGCACAGCAAGGTCCCTGTGACATGGCAAAGCCAATCCCAGTATTTTAATATTCCGCCGGAAGCGAGGGACCACTGGACAATAAACACGAAAAAAGGGGCAAGGGAGAGGTGGACGCGGGCGAGAGCGAGCAAGTTTGTCACCTCGTCCCGGTATAGGATGAGGGAAAGCTAGGAAGGGAAGGTGATAGCGATGGTGGTAAGTAAGATGGCGGCGGGTGCGAAGACGGGGGCAAGATAAGGCCCCACGCACAAGCACAGGGTCCGCTAGTGAGCAGCGTGTCTGCTGGCTGCCCGTGCTCGCGAGCTCCATGGGTACTTGGAGCCACCAATCGCGAGGGTGAGCGAGGGAAACACGAGGGTGACCGCAGTGATGAGAACAAGCAAAAGGGTAAAGAGTGGTATGAGGCGAGACCTCGGACCTCGGGCCTCAGGACCCCCGGCTTATCCACCACGAAAATAGGTGAACATGTATGAGGAGACGTCGGTGGTCGATGTACTTAGGACGTCAAAGGCGAGCGGCGGTAAATGACACACCACACTGTATGGGATAGGTCACAGGTGGCATGCCCGTACCACAGCACCATGCCAGGGAACCAAGGTTAAGTGTTGGCGATAAGTGCTGTTGACCACAGACACGGACGTTCACATGGCAGATGATACGGATGTGACCATGGACGCATGCGCCTAGATGCGCACGAGACGCCAGTGTTGGCGTATTTAGACGGGAATATGTGAGCCAACACCGTCATCATGGAGCGTGTTCAAGGAGCCGTGAGAGAGCGAGGTGTCGTAGTTGGATCGGTAATCCATATCAAGCACCTATCCGATATCACAACCACAGCCACCATTCTCCCTGAGTGATATCTGGCGTTGAATAGTAAGGACATGGTCCACATGGATATGCATGGATCTCGGGGTCGACATTATTACTGCCACCCGGGCTACCACTACACACCGAGCCTATAAACTGGCACGACGGTTCGATATCCGTGTATTTCGCTTTCCGTGAGTACTCCTCCAGGCCACTAGACCCCTCAAGCCCCCATAAAAAGATGAAGAAAAAGGAAGAGCGTCCCACCGCCATTATATATGTGTATATACATGTATGCATCACCAATACACGCAGAAAAAGAGAACAAAAAATTGGGAACGGACGAGATAACCTTGCAGGAGCAAAAAATATGATACTTGGTTGCCGTTGCTGTAATAGTAGTACTGTAGGGTTCGTACCGATACGATAATCATGATAAGGACGGAAAAGGGGAAAAAAGACGCGATCACGTGCCAGAAAGCCATCCTACCCAAAAGTACCCGAATTCGTTCACTACGAGGGAGCAATCCATGGATGCGCCACGGAAGAAAATGATAAAGGATCTGAAGCGAAAAAAGAAAGGATCGTGAAACGAAAAAGAAGTTTTAAATATATCACAGGCATGCGATCGGAGAGCATATTATAGCCACCAGGGGGGGATCGTGCATCGCAACGGGTGATTCAAAAAACCCAAAATCAAAAATCGAGGACGAAGAACGAAGAGGGGAAACGAAAACGAGGAGACACCACATTACAGTTTGAGCTCCGTTAGCACCCTCCTCGCCAACATCTGGTACTGCCACCCGTCCCCTCCCGCTCTCCGAAACTGGATCCCGTGGAGCGGCAACCACGGAACCTACAATAAATCGTGTATCAAGTCAGGAATTCACAACTACATAGAGAACAGAGAGCACGTCGGTACCCACCTTGATGATATTGATCTCAAAACGGACCGACAACGAATTCGCACCCATCATTTCAAACAACTCACGGTCCACCTCGCCCGTCGGGTACGGTGCCAACGTAGGCCGTGGCGTCGACAATTGTGGTGGGACCTGCATCTGCGAAAAATCTCTGGGTATTGGAGGCAAGATCTTGCTCTTGGTCGGCGAGTGCGGTCGCAAGGTATGTGGGTCATCTAAGTGCGACGATGCCACCATCGTCATCGTCCCATTCAACTCCGGGTGCCGCGAACCATCGGCAAGAACCGTATGCGCCGTCGATGACACGTTGAAGAATGATGACGAGCCACTACTCGGCGTCGCGCTCAATGCTGTCCCCACCGAGGGCCGATGCGGAAGCTCCTTTTCGGGCGTGATCGACTCGGGCTCCTTCTCCTTTGCACTTTCCCGTTCGCGCGACTTGACACCAAAGGAGAGTTTCGAGGCTTTCTTGACCAACGAGCGGGGCGTTTTGCCGGTCTCATTCGAGCCAGACGATCCGCGTCGGCGGTGGTTGCTAGGGCGGGACTGCGCACTCTCAGGCACGGATGAGATATCTATGGATGGTATATGAATGCACTCGAACCCTCCCTTGGTTTCACGGTATTGGACCTGCATCCGATCGAGGACCTTCTTGATGTCCGCTTTGAGAACCGAAGGCGACTTGGTCGATGTTGTGGAGACGCTGTTCCAGGTGTCGTGCGTTTCAGCGTTGGATGTCGCAGAAAAGAAACCCCGGGTCACATACCTGAACAGCCCTTTCAGGTGGACGGGTTTGAAGTCCTTGTCCACGTGGGAAGCATCCCTGAAGCTCTCGTCCCGCGAGTCAGACGTCTCGTGCTCTGCATTCTCCTCGACTTCTTCCGTGCGCCCGAATCGGCTTGCTATCACTGGTCGTCCACCGCCCGTCCCATACCCGGTCGAAGGTCGTCGATGCCGACCAATCGAACCACCAATACTAGGGAGTAACGCCCCTCCTGTGCTGCTCCGTCGTTCATGCCGCATCGCTCGGCCTTGAGGATCTAAGATCGTGGCCGCTCGCCGATGTGTATGCGATGGTGGCTGGCTCTGACTCGCAGTCAGTGGTGGCGGAGGTGGCGTAAACGTGCTCTGCCGCCGACCCTCCGGTTCCGTACCATTCTTCTCATCAAACATGTCGACCGCGCGCGCTCGCTTCTCAGCCTCCGAGTCCGTCGCAGCACCAAGTGATACGCCGCCCACGATCGTCGTCCGCTTTCCAATGCTCCCATGCCCACGCTTCGAATCGTCCCCGCGTCCACCACCACCACTGCCGGCACCCAACAGCGTCCCGAATCGCTTGACGAGCGTTGCGCCTGCAGAGAGCGGGCCGTCGTGCACACCCCTTTCGTCCTCGCCAGCAATCCTCTCCTTGGCGATCGCAAACTCACCCACCTCGGGACCTGCTGTGCGGGGTATTAGAATATCCTCCGCCAGCTCGTCCACAGGTTTTTCTGTCCCCCCAAGAACCCCGCCTAAGCCACGCAGAACTGTTGGGCGTTGGCTGAGACTGTGACTACGACGGTGTGTCGACGCGGGTGGGGCACGAGGCAAAGCTGTGCCAGCGGTCGGCGTCGTCGGAATAGCAGAAAGATCGACCCGCTTCGCTGGCGGCGCAGGCGGTGGTGGTGGCGGCGGCAGTCCAACATCACGGGCCCTCGGTTGCCCATGGAACGTCACGGCCGTTGGTGATGCTGAGGCAGGTGCTGCATCGTACGACATGCCAGAGTAGTGTGACGTTTCCGGAGCTGGCAAACGAGGAAGTGGCATACTGTAGTCGGCCCTGGTGGAGGCAGGAGTGGCGAGCGGTTGTGGTTCCCTCTTGGCCGTATGAGATGGCAACTTGGTGCCATGTGCGTTGGGGACCGAGACATCGTCGGCGACCGATGCATTAGGAACAGCACCAGATTGGATGGATACCTGAGAGCTAGCAAAGTGTCCAGGACCGTACACGCGTTCGCGCTCAAGCTTCTCCCGAGCGAGGTAGTACATAGAAATAAGGGGATGGAATCCACGTATAGGATCCAAAGGTTCTCGACCAGCATCGGTAATCGAAAGATGCGACTGGGAGTTGGGAGGGGAGTGGGATGGGGTGGTCGGTGGTGAAGGAGCAGGCGAAAACAGCTTCCTGCGATAGAAGTCAAACCCTGAGAACCGTTTGGACTTCTTGGATGGGGTCAAGCTATCCCTGTGGATGTTGGACGAAGAACCGTCAAAGGAAATGGCAAGAGAGGAATTGGAAAAGGATTCGCCCCAGCGACCGTTCCGACCTCGTTTCCTGTCCCAAGCGGCGACGGCACGAATATATGCTTCAGACTCCAGAACTGTAACCAACTTGCGCTCGATCTCCTCCTCGGAGCCAAACTCAAACCCTTTCATGCCTCGGATGACCTGCCGATCGAGGTCGTCCACACGAAGAGGTTCGCGATGAACAAGGTGAGAGTCGGGTGGCCCATTGAATCCACGGACCATCCACGGGTGCTCGAGTACCTCTGTCAATGATGCACGTGCCGCAGGGTTGGTGACGAGCATCCGCGATAGCAGGTGTTTACATTCTGTTCTTGGGTTTAGCGAGGACCAGTCCCCAGAGGGTATGGCGCAACACACCAGCGCTTAGCCAGACCGGATACTCTACAAATCCACGCTTAATCTTTGCGTGCAACGCTGGCATGCTTTGATCGTCGAAGGGAACCTTGCCACAGACAAGGACATAGAGAACGACACCGAAACTCCATACATCGACCTCGGGACCAGTGTAAACTTTGGCGTTCAATAGTTCGGGGGCTGCAAAGTACAATGAACCACAGAATGTAGAGAGGCGTTCAGCGGGGTCATATAAATTCGAGAGACCGAAGTCGATGATCTTGATATTTCCTGTTTCTGATATAAGTATGTTTTCAATTTTGAGATCTGGGCGTGGGTGAACACGAGGCGTGTGAAGAGGAGTGTGGAAGGGGCGCACCACGATGGACCACATTATTGCGGTGACAATAGTCAAGTGCACTGCCAATCTGGCGAGCAAACTTGCGTGCAACACGTTCGCGCAGTCGGCCATGGCTGATGATGTAGTCAAGCATCTGGCCGCCACTCACGTACTCGAACACCATGTAATAATGATGCTGATGGATGATCATTTCGCGCATGCCGCAGATATAGGGATGGTGCAGAAGCATGGACAACGCTGCTTCACGGATGGTTCTGATCTCCTTGGAGGCATCCTTGGAAGCTTGCTTTGCGATTGCCTCTGGAGATGCGTTCGAACCATTTGGGAGTGACGTTGAAGGGTGAATGCGAGGAAGAATTTTTATGGCAAGCTAGCAGAGAAAAAGTGCAAGAGGATGAACGAGGCGCGTATGGGGGAGCCTCGAGGGCGACGGACCTTTTCTTCCGTAACGTTATGGATTGCGAGCTTGACTTTGCCCATGCTCCCTGCGCCGAGGGTCTTGGTGAGGGTATAATCGCCAAGGACTCTGTTTGCACTGCGGGACTGTTTGGATGCGGAACCATCTCTGTGCTGGCGGTGCTTCTGCTCGGACATGGGCTGTTTCTCGCGATCTGAGGAACTTGTTTGTGGGGACGTGGTGTATGCCTGCGGGGGCATAGAGAAAGGGCGAGGTCTGTGGACAGACTCTGCCCTCGCGGTCGGTGCGGGGAGAGGGCGTGAAATGGGCGTCCCCACCGAGGTGGGTGCTGTTGTTGTTCTGGAAGGAGTGCTCGTCGCCGACGTCGTCGTCGATGAGGTCGCTGGCGGGGACGAGGAAGAGGGAGGAGAGACGTTGGGAGGATGTGGCTGCGTAGGTGCAGCCGAGCTGATGGGCAAGTCAAACTCGAGTCCTCCTTGGACGACACCTCCATGTGACGCCGCAAATTCCCAGCCATTTTCCTCTGGAACTTGTCCCAGCACTGTTGCGACCGGCCCAGGGTAGAACGTCGACATCGTTGTGGGCGATCCGTGCGTCGGTTTTTCCGCTGGTATTGACTAAGACTCTCAAAAGGCGGTGCCCTCAGCCGGGTAAATCTGGCTCGTCAGGGCCAGCAGCTCCCACAGACAATCCGCTGCGAGGCACTGTCAACGCCACTTTATGCTCTCCTTTACCACCCTTGGCCGAAATGGCGTTCAAGTGAGTTCCCGCTCCCTGCCCAAGACACCGCAGTACAAACTCTGAATCCCTTGCAGGACTGTGGCATGTCAATCAGTCGAACTCGCGCTTGCAATACTGAGTGCACTCTAGCCCGGTGATGGCAATGGGTGGCTGAATAGTACTCGCAAAATCTGCCCACATGCTATATCTGTCTTGTTATCCGCGCTAGTAAAAGAGCGAATAAGTTTGCTGGATCATCCCAGGTGAGCTCACAGCCCACCTCGTGTCCTCTCGGGTGGATACCCCCATCGTTTAGCTCATTAAGCAGTCTCCCAGGCTACGGGCGCCAATCACTGATGTCATTCCCTATCACGTCGTACATGTGTGCAAAAGGTCAGGGTAGATGCTCGTGCAAATGACTCGGTCGTTTTTCCTTCCCAATGGAGTGAAGGTGCACACCTCTTTCGTATCCGTCTTCCATTAGGAGACTGCCACAAGATACTCTTGGGGTACACTCCGATCCTTGAATCCCCCTTCCTGGTAATTGTGGAATTTCCAGGTGCTAATAACTATCACGTTCGTGGTCGTGTTGTGTTCAGCATCCCATTGAACGCTTGTGTTTGGCTCTAACACTGCCCTCGACCCACCCATCGGCTAGGAATTGATCTATCCCCTACTCTTCCTATTTTTCAGGCCATTGATCAAAACATCCGGACGATCCAGCATGCACGGCTGACCAAGTTCGGTATCGGCTTTTTAATACTGTAGCTTCTTGAATTTGGCCCACGATTTGTCCCAATCACATCCGATCACCTCGAGATTGGCCATGGACCCACCACATTCGACGCGATCGAGTTAAATGTTCATTAGTACTTCAAAGGTATGTCCTCTATTGGGTTCTCATAATTGAGATCAACGCATATCTCGCGAAGAAGGCAAATCCGACCTCAGTACCGATCCCGCAGTGGAGTCGAGACCTCCCTGGATCACCCCGCCGATTTGATGACATCTTTTTTTCGTCAGGTCGGGATTGAAAATCTGCACTTCACCTGACCCAGGTGATGTCAAACTCCCTCGACTGCGTTCCTCGGCTGTGCTGGGTCGATACAAGGCAAAACCAGTCCGGGTCATTTAATCCCTGTGTAATGGGAAGGCGTACATCAGACACGGTCAGTAGCTGTGACATCACTTAGCGTGGGCGATGTCTGATCCAAACTTAGTTGTAACGACTGGCTAGCACAACATTAAAATAAATGTGAAGATCCAATGACGGTCGGTCAGGCGAAGTACCAGGGCGCCAAACGCGGGTCACGAGCCATCTGAATGATGTAAACGGTTCACGTGCTCGATGCTCCTATACAGTGCTCCTCCGAGCCGCCTTTGCCCCTCGACATTCCGAGAATGTGTAGATTTCGACGGATCTCTGTTCATTGTTCATCACGCCTTCGTACACCATGCCGGTGATGGGTTCCCTCTCGAATGTGATCCGTGCTGTATTATACTATCCCCACCCAAGACTTCGGCACCTTTATGAGGAATTTAGTCACGCACCGTCGTCACTCTGGGTCACCTGTTGTAGCTGAGTTTGAATATCACGAGACCTGCCGAACGTGCCGATGAGATATACCCTCAACGGCCCTACCCCCCTCGGGGATGCCGCTGCTTCGCCTTCGCAGGTCGAATGGTTGAGGCTGTACAGGGAGCCGCCGGTCGACCTCCGATCCAACCTACAAGGCACGGATCCGGGCAGCTCTACAGGGCATTTCAGACGGTCGGTACAATACTGTCATCGTGGCTGCCAAGCTCAGAACGTACGTGTGGCGTATTGGTATCATAGATTTGACTTTGATTGCTCTCAGGTCCTTCGTACCTGGCACTCTGAACGACCGCAAGTTGATGGCTCATCGGTCGAGGTACGATGCAGATATCCAGGAACGGGTCCTGACACCAGCGCAAGAGCAAGTTCTTGCCGAGTGGTGTGAAGCATCATCCTCTGCTGCGAATCCAGTGCATCCGTTGCAGCTTCAAACTCAAACCGAGGATTTGACTGGTCGGTTACCGCGAAAAAACTGGGTCGGTCAATTTCTTCGACGAAACCCATCACTCCTTGTTGCTCGACCCCGGAATCTTGACCCGAGACGTGCACAGAACTTCAATCGGACAACGGTTGGCAAATTTTTCGACATGCAGAGGACACTTGACAAGGTTCCACCCGAACACCGCTGGAATACGGACGAGAAGGGTAATCAGATGGGAGGAGGGAGGCATAATAACGGGATGAAGTATATTTGTACGGACACAGATGCCAGTCGCTATCGTGCTTATAGTGACAACCTCGAGTTGGCAACGATCCTCGAATGTGTCAATGCTGCTGGTGATAAGATGCCACCCTGGTTCGTTCTTAAGTCAGGAAAGGCGCCGCACGTCAGAGATCTCGGGGACAAAGTGGGCGAGTGAGTAGCTTGTGTTGATAATGTTGTAAGGTCTTCTCATTTTATGTTGGTGTAATGTATTGTTTTTGGACTCGAGTTGGATCGACCGCAAAATCGCAGCATACTGGTTGGAGCATCTCTTTGTCCCACACGCTGAGAAGTACCGTGTCGATCCTGATCAACCAATCGCTCTCTACCTTGATGGACATGATTCCCATAAGTCAGACGAATTCAAGGCAATTGCATACAGACATGGCATCATAGTCTGTGCGTTTCCATTGAAAACAACTCATAAGCTCCAGCCCTTGGATGTTGGAGTTGGGGCATTACAGAACGTATGGACAAAGCATTGGGACAAACGTGTGGCGTCCATATTAACCGTTACAACTTTATCCGTGAATACATGGCGATTCACCACATCATCACTCCAGAGCTCATTCGGAAGGCTTTTGAAAATACCGGACTCTATCCCATTAATCCATCAGTCTTCACTGATGAGGACTTCGCTCCAAGTCTTGCTTCCTCAAATTCCGCCCACCATCCGTCATCTTATCCAGCCAATGTTCCATCCTCTCCCATTTCAGCTGCTGCTGATCTTACTGCAACCATTGGCTTGGATGACTTAGATTTCCACCCTTCAGACACTAGAGAGTCTCATTGCCATTTGGCGCTTACACACAACCTGTGGACGTTACCCTCACCGAAGACATGGTGAGGACGATCCATGTTTCATTCATATTCATATACAACCTACCAGTCTCATGCACATGTTCGATTTCCCCACAATTACTTGGATTTTGACTGGGCGCATGTCGTCGAGCCCGTTATGGCTGCCCCTGAATGAGCCGGAACCCTCGCTAGAGGATTGCCCCCTTCCGACAGAACCACTGCTGAAGATCACGACGAAAAAGCAGTGGTCACGAGGATTTTCAAAAGTTGTCCCGGGGGCCCCTTGGTGACGAGTTCCTTCACAGCGGTCTGGTGCCCGTCGAGCTGGGGAATGTAATCAGCGTCAGCATCAATTTGAACGTTTCTAACTTGTCATTAACTGGGAATATGTTAGTCATGCACTGCTGGCGGGACAGGATGAGACGTGCACGTTCTTCAGCAGACATAATTAATACAGAACAGACAGACTCGAATGAAGGTATCGTTAGTGCCAGGGCACGGAAGGAGTGGGCGAGGATGATTCAGCGGGCTGGAGGTTGATCGGAGAATGCGCCTTATCAGATATTCGTTACATGTGATGGTGGGTTTCGATGAGCAGCCAACCCATCGACCCATGGGTTGTCTTGCACGTATACGGGCCTGATATCCAATGATGATCTGGGCAGATAAGTCGAGTTATCCAAACTCTATCAGTAACAGTCAAAACCAGAGTGGGTACAATCAGTGCAGTAGCCACGGGCCCTACGGTACTAGTAGTAGGCGTGTAGTTGCGTGCGCATCACCACCTAGAATTCGACGCAGTGTATACCGTCGAGCCAATGCTGGCACCCGACCCAGTCCAGATCAACTTGTTGTTCCCATCGAACAGCTGCACCGTCAGAACCCCGATCACAAGCCCATACATGCCGAGGAGGCTGGATGGGGCGGCTTCGCCGACAAACCAAAGCTACCCACGGCCTGTTGGATGGGACCACTTCCAGAAGGACCATTCTCGGAGACGGCTTAGATCTTCTGGCCAAAAACAAAAAGCTGCGGGGTATCCGTCAATGTGATGCCGATGGTTTTGAAGCGACGACCCGCCTGTTGAACTGGACAGTAAGCTCGTCGTTGGCCTCAACCTTCAGCTTGGCGATGACTGAGAGATATGTCAGAAATGGACAAAAAAAGTCCGGAAAGACACGAGCACTTTCTTCAGCAGACATATTTATAAAATGAAGAGGATTCAAACGAGGATATCGCCAGGGAGCCCGGATGGAAAATGAAGACGTGTGAGCGGGATAGAAGTTGCAGTGAGGAGCGATGCAGTAATCGTCCGATTTCCTACACGGAGGACAAGACAACGGATAGGGCAAGCCGTCGACGGCGTCCCGGCCAGGGGGTCGAGGATCATTGGACCAGGTATGCAAAATTCCCGTCCCACGAGGACATCAACCGAGAGGAAGTGACGATCATGAGTGCCGTGGGGCGAACACTCTTCCCGATCGGTGATACGACCCTGGCCCAGACTAGACTGTCGGAAAGGGAAGGTGGACTGCATACGAGGTCTGAAGAAATATTGCCATGGGAAGGGATGCATGATGAATCAGCGCCCAAGGACTACCAGAAAAGAACAGATGCGGGCCCTGGAACCGCACGCCGTTTAGGAGATAAGGGATGCCATGGCACTGTGACTGATCAGTCCTGAAGTACGCACAGATGGGGTATTTCGTTTCTTGCGAGACATTCGAGCGTGAGTGAGAAAACGGACTCCCGGGTTCCTGCTCTCGTACAGCACGTGTCTACCCCGGAACTAATCAGAAAGTATAATCTGGCGTATCCATCTATCCATCGGTCATCCTACGCATTACAATGGTCTTTGCTGGCTTGTTCGTGCGACTCGGTGATGAGGAGAGAGGGAACTGAGACTAAGTAGCTACGAGGGAGATGACAATGCAAGTGACTGAGGTGTGAGCAAAGGTACGAAGCGCCGTCCGGTCGCAGCTTGTCCTGTGTCTAAGGCCAGGACACGCACGCAGCTGGACGGTGGACGAACCCTAGGGAGATGCGACAGCGTGTGGGCGAGGTTGCGTAGGTCAGGTTCCCTGTCCGAGGAACCGGCCTGAGGGCACGGCGTGCGGGGCGAAAAGAGAAGGAGAGCGGTGGTGCAGCTAGCGCTGGGGACGACGAAATGCAGAAGGAAAGGGCGACGCAGCATCACAGCCACTCAAGCAAAGACCCTTCCCATCCGCGATCAAGTCCGGGCGGAAACATCGATGACCACGGCGCATTCTGATCTGAATCGACTAGGCCTGCAGGCCCGGAGCTGTCGACCGGAACAGTGCAGCACCTTCAGCTCAGGCAGGGCCCTTGTCGCCAACCGAATTTCCTCGGTATGATTTCGCCCGATGGGACTGGTCCACCCGTGAGTCTTATTTCCATTTGGCGCTTACACACAACCTGTGTGCAGTATTTTGACGCACAGTCGCGGGATAAACTGCAGATGTGGGTTCACGATAGACTCTTAGGACAGGGCATGGCATGTTCGCCTGTTTGCCTATGCCTGTTTCCAATGTAGCCTGTAGGCCGACGGTAAATGTTCGGTCGTGTGTTTCACGGCACTGGCCTGGGAGGCTGGTGGTAACAGGTCCCCAGCAATACGAGCCATGTGGAAGCTGAGAGCCGTATGATGCTTCATTGCGCGCCCTGTAGGATTGCCCTTGGTCTCGGTTCAGGGGAAAGCTATATGCTTTCAACAGTCCAATGAGACAATCCACACTCATACTCAGGCTCGCATTCACAGGAGACTACAATTACAACAACAGACATGCACTTGTGGGCGCGTGACAACACAGTCAGCACCTAGAAATCGACCCAGTATTCGCCGGTGAGCCCGTTCTGGCGCCCAGTCCCAAACCAGACCAACCTGTTGTTCTGGTCGAACAACTGCGCCGTCGCGGCCCTAACTACGAGCCTATACTTTCCAGTGATACCAGCCGGAGTGTCCCCACCAGCGAATGATCCAGAACCATTCAGGTACCTGTGGGACGAGCCGCCTCCGGAAGGGCCGTTTTGGAAGACAGCATAGATGCGCCTGCCTTGACCAACAAGGTACAGGGAGTTTGAGATCCCGGAGAACACCTTGAGATCGATGACCTCCGCGGAGGCAGCGATCTGCGCGTCGAGCTCGGGAATGAGCTCGTCGTGAGCCTCGACCTTCAACTTGTCAAGGACTGAGAGATACGTCAGACATGGGTGGACAGGGCAGGAGAGAGGCGCGCACTTTCTTTAGCAGACATGATTGTAGAATGGAGATGATTCGAACGAGGATATCGTCAGAGAGCCTGGACAGTGGATCAAGGCGGAGTGAGCGGGACGAAGGTTGCGGCAAGGGGCGATGTAGTACCTATGCGATTCTTTCGATGGGCTGGGGAGAATGTTTGCCTCCTTGGACGGGTTTTTATAGACGATTCCTCGCCGGGATTTCCATATGCAGGAGACGAGATAATCTGGTGACGAGTGGGACAAACGAAGCAAGTCGACGACGCTTGCCTAATCAGACGGTCGAGGACCACTGGGCTGGGTGCACGAAATTTCCAGAAAATGGACCCGTGAGTACGTCCGAATCTGAGAAGGAAGAGGCCACGTCATGAGCGCTATGCGGCGAACACCGGTACGAATATGGCCCGAACAAACCAACGGAGAGGGAAATGAGAGACAGAGAAAATAATGCCATGGGAAAGAATGCATCGTGGAACAGTGCCAAGGAACTATCAGGAGAGAACAGACGCCTGGACGGGGCCTCTGGCACCGCACGCCGTTCTGGAGAGAGGGATGACATGGCTCTGCGACCGCCCAGCCTCAAGCGCACCCCAAGATGCAATGGGCAGAGCAAAGTCAGCGTGACTGTCTGGTTCGATCGCGTACACGCCAGTCACGTGGATGGATGGGATATTTTCTCTCTTCCTGCGAGAGACTCATCCGGGCCTGAGAGATACAATGGTACCCATGACCCTGCTGTCATGCGGAGCCAGAGGGCACAATGGCACAAAGAACGCACCACATGCCAGTGATGCAGACTTTGGTGGAAAGGATGGTCTAGTTCGGCAGTCCGCACCTCTCTGGAAACCAACGGTCCACGGAGATGGACACCCAGCGCTCGCTGGAAGTAATGCATCGTGTCGTGGCAGGCACATTCAGCCACACGGGCCATCTTGGAACCGATCAGAAGAGCGCCAATAACGTGAGGCTGATATGATGGTCGAAGAGGACGTACCAGAGGAATATAGTGAGCGGAGGGCACGGTCCCGTCACGAGAACCACGGACGTGGGTTTGGGACCACTCACTGGCGCAATGGAGACCAAGTCTGAGGACAGTCGGACGCACTAGCGCAAATGGGTAAAATGAGGCAATAAGCCACGAGTGGGCAAACAGGTGATGTAGGGGATTGCAGCCGAGTCCAGATACGCACGCAGGCACTAGCATGTTATTGGATCTTGCCAGAGAGCGCAGTCCAGCTCAGTTGCAATAGGTGGTGGATCAGCGGCCATCCGATAAGGAAGGACCACCCACAGTGCACGCACTGTCATATAGTACACCTCTGTGATGATCCAATCGACAAGCATAGCCTGGGTGGAGAGAGATGTACTCGTATGGGTCGATCTCATTGACGTACATGCCCGGTCCGGTTGCGGGCGCATTTTACTTGTCCCAGCAAGAGACTGTCGAGGGAGGTGATGGACCCCATCTCCGTGCTGACATGTAGCCTGATGTGGGATGTGTTCAGATGCGTGGGTGGTCTTGTGACTTCCGATCAGAAGGGTGCTGGCACAAGAACGCAGACCACTTTAACAGTGCAGACTTTCCTGTAGAAGACGGTATGGTTTGGGCGTCCGTTTGCACGAAAAAAAAAGAAAAGAAAAACGATCCGCGGAAATGAGGCTCTGGCGCTCCCAGGAAGTAGGTCCAGGAAAGGTTGCCCCACTGCGGTGGCTCTACACTGTCGAGGACTCCATTCACATCACCAGGATTCCGCTCCGTGCCAGGAGCGCCTTTCTGATTGATATCTATTTCCTGGGCGGCAGAATCCATCAGCACGAGGTGTGCTACAAGCTCCCAGAAGCACCAGAGGCTCATTTCCGTGGCGTGTTACTGGTAGCGCTCCTGGGAAGCAATAGACCTTGCGATGGAGGTCTTGTTTCAAGAAGTGTAATGGTTCCAGGGGGGACATGGGAGATGTCCGAGAGTAGGTGCTGGTAGCTTTTCATTAGACTGGTGACCAGCTGTCTAAAAGAGGCAGATTGTCGCACGGTCCATAGATGGACATAAAAGTTTATACACACGCTCATGCATCCCCGCTATGTGGCCAGCGCTGCAGTACGGGCCTTGATTGATTTTTGGAGCCACAAACATATTCAGTCACAAATGTATGGTTCTCTGATTGGTCAAACGTCACGTTGTCGTGGGAGCCTGCTCGTCCCTTTTGCGCCACAACCAAACATACTGTACAGTCCATCTAAGCATCGACAATCGGTGCCTACTCTCGGACATCTCCCATGTCCCCCCTGGAACCATTACACTTCTTGAAACAAGACCTCCATCGCAAGGTCTATTGCTTCCCAGGAGCGCTACCA
>JBBPLV010000728.1:0-14865 GCA_038089975.1 Boletellus ananiceps | reverse complement strand
CATCAAGCACCAGGGGTGTGATATCCGAGTAGGTCAAGGAGACCCAGAGCGTCGAATGGAGGCGGAGGCGACAGCGCTACAAGATACGAGCAACTCAACATGGCGGCGCACAAAGAGCACTGTCGGCGCGCCTTACCACTTAACCACGGCGCACCTGTACACTCCCAGAGCCTTCTAAACCTCCAAGCACACCACTCGAGCCCATGGATCAATGACATGCACCTTCGAGCTGCGACGTCGGATAGCGACGGCCACCTAACCTCAGTAAACGCAGCCGTGTCTATACCGTTTGGTGGTGGTAGTGGTGATTCCAGGAACTGACCTAGAGACCTGTAAAAGGAATTGGAATGAGTCGATGGAGGATCAGAGCAAAGTACGCACAACGCAAAGCGAGCGACCCGGAATGTCAAACATTCCTTCCCTACCAGGATAGTGAGTGCAACGGCGAGACGATCGCAAGTCGACATATAGACACTCACACAGTCCTTGCCAGTGTCGAAGGCGATTTGGGAGTTTTGGCAGTACGTGCTTCCCTTCTGTCCTACGTTCAAGATCACTGCTCCACTGAAAAGATGATCGAAACATCGCAGACAAGGTAGTCGGTAGTAAGGATGCGCACTGATATCTTGATACCAGCATTAGCGAACACTTGCTAGTTCCAAGGTAGCAGGATGGGTGGCAGATAGCGGGCATGGGACGACGGCGGGAAGGCGGAAAGCAGTGCACCGGACTCGGAGGCGGGACTCGGATCATGATGGACTCGCAACTCCGCCTCAATTACTCCCCGCGCAGGACGCAAGTGAATCACGATCAAGCTCGCAGACGCAGCGTGGCCACCTCCACGGCACAACCACGACCGGCGGTGAAACACCCTCCAGTGATGTTGAAGACGGGCATGGTCGCAATCCACCTACTTCTGGTTCTTATTTCGAAGTTCTTGATCTATGACCTCTGCTGGACAGCTGCGATGCGTTGCATCCTTGGTAGTAACACACTTTATCGCCGTTCATCAGCCAACTAGCCACCCTACGTTCACACATGACGGAGATGCCTTTCTTGTTGGGCCTCAGGATGGACAGACCGTTCGAATCTAAAGGCAGAAGTCACAAGGCCACTGGGGATGAAAAGGACACTGGCGTCGGTTCCTGTCGCCGACTGGCCATCACAAAATCCGGAGGAAGACGCGCTCTGGTACGTATACAGTTTTCGTCGTGGTCGTACGTCCACCGCCATCCAGGACATTTAGGTATCTCCAGATGGATGGCGGGCCGCTCTTGGAACTCGCAAGGACATGGTGCGCGTCTTTGCGATCAATCCATATAGGGGGAAGCCTGATTTCAGAAGTGACATGGACACCAAGATTTGGGAGTTGATGGGCCTGTGAGTGTTGTCACTTGTTTTTACCGTTCCAAAACCAACTTTGGCGTCCCGGTGCTTTGCGCAGCAGCCTCCCGTTTTCGCGTTGATTCCCCTTGTGCGTCTACGCACCACACACGCAAGAGCCGATGGCGTTCGTTCCGACCCTTCATTTGTGTTCGTTAGGGGAAGCTACAATCCCTACGAGCTGTTACCGCCACAGATGGCATCCTCTCCGATCACATCGTCGGGTCGTTCTGAGCTTTCGTCTTCCCGTTCTCCTCATCGTTCACACAGTCTCAAGGACTCGTGTTCAATCCATCCCAAGGGGGCGTCCTGCCCTTGAGACAGATCACACTCGAGCGGCATCCCCGCAAGTCCGGAATTCCGCATTACATCTTTTGTGACGAGCATCTCGCTACCCCGTGTCAGTACTGCAGGAAGGCTGATTGCATTGCCGTTGCTACAGGCTCGAGTACCAAGCACACTCTGGTCAGGGGGTGACGGAGCTTGTTGGAAAGGAGCATACAGTAACGACGCGATGGCTGGGGAGACGTGAAGGATGCGGTGCACGAGGTTGGCGACCGACCGAAATTCTTATCGTTGAGAACGTTTTCCCCCTCCCTTCTTATGATCGGTTTTTTTATGATGCTGATTATGCATCAGCGTGAGCGCGCTGCTCGCTCGCTCACGCAGGACCGTCGAGGTGCGTGTACTTGCTGAATTTCTCATCCCCTTCGCGTTCGATTTATTCTCGCAATAGCTCTTGTCCTACATCTTCAGCGAGGGCTGTCATGCCCCCATTTGGCGACACAGACTGGCCATCTAGGATCTCTAGATTAACATGCGGAAGGAAATAAAAGGCGCGTTCACCGGATCCGGGGACGTGGGACACTCTATCGCGGATATGGCGTTCCTGTCTTCTGACCACGCGGACGTGCGGTCTCACTCACGTTCTCGATCCGGTGCTCATCGAGCGCACGAAATACTTATACCCTTCTGTTCCCATAACCACGCCAGATCTCCATAATGCTGAGTGTAACGGCGAGATGATCACGAGAAGTCGACATGTGGCCTAGATCGACAGGCTCCTTCATAGATCAGTTAGATGTCATCCAAAGCAATTTGGGACAACCACAACAAGGGCACCAATGGAAATAATTTCTGGAAAGAGGTACAAGGAATGGCTGAAGCGCTACGAGCCAAAACAAAGGTGCTGGTGGGGGATACTGGTGAAGCCTGTCAGAAGGCTTCTTACCCACCCCGCAGCTCAAACCGAGTCTGGCTGGGCTCGTGCAGCCGTTTGGGGCCGGTGAGCACTCTCGCCCAACTACGCTTGCCCCACTCCCATCTAGCACTCTCCTGCCCACTCCTGCGCCCAACCGCGGCGATGTCCAAAGGCACCCCGGTGTCCCGCGAACTTATCAGATTCGTTCTGCGCAGCTTGCCTTTGTCATTCCTCCTACCAATATCATCTCTTCTTTACTCTGGGTGGCGAGATGCATTAAGAATATCAGTTCAACTTTGTAGCCTTTTCCCATTCCTTCCGCAAGTGTGCTGAATCTAGGAGTCCTTTATTGGTTCGACAGTGGTGATGCGCTATTGTTTAATGATTACAGTAGTAGTATTTTCTTCTGGGACTCCAGACTGCCTCTAATTCCTTCTAGGTCATCACTTCGATGCACTACATCTTGACTGGTTGCTCATCCTGGAAGCGACCGACGACCGAACTTGATTGTTAACATCAGAAACAAGGTTCACGACTTCAGTAACACTAACAGTAACGCTGACCTCACATCTCTAGACGGAGGCAGGAGCTCCTCTTTCAGGATTGTCTCGCCAGTTGGACGAGCGCCGGACTGCGAAACCATTGGTTTCGAGTCCTGTGTCAGAATGCACGGCTCGCTTGCACACCTCTTTGCTCTTGGCCGTGACCCTGATCTTCATCGTTTCGAAAAACAAGCAAACGGTGTGCGATCTCGTGCTCTTGCACCCCAACATCCTTTCTGGTCGTAGCTTTTGTACACTTAGGGATCCGCCTCTGCTGCTCATTCTCCGCTGTCAATACGAGACTGCGGACCCAGGTATATGCCTTTGGCTACCGAGAAGAACTGTCCCGACTCACCTTGTGATCCCCGGGTGATAAACGGCTCGGCGCTTGAGAGAATGCTGTAGCAAGGTGGGTGGTTTCTGCCTGCTGCGTCGGTGACGATGTCTCATGGGTACTGCATTTTGAGCGTGCAGATGACTGCAAAGATTCGACGCGCTCTCGAGAGATGGGCTTTGGGGTTGCCAGGAAGACCTGGATGGTGACGGGTGGCTCACCCATGGTCTACCCTCTCGCGCTATCCCCATGATCGTCGCCACGCAGACACATAGCCAATGCTGTGGAATCAACCATGCAAGAATTCCAACTCTGCATGGACATCACCGCCTTAGGTTAGTTTTAGCGCAACTGTGCCCCACCTCCATACAGCAGCATGAAGAAATATCGGCCTCCAAGTGACGCCTCGTGAGGTCAGTGGGTTCTTATCACCCTAGGAGAGCCGGGATAGTGCCACACGATGAGAAACTGTTACCGTGCGCTGCAAAAGTTGGTCGTCGCCAAACATTCTCCGTCCTACGTGCCTTGCTTCCTGTAGGCACCGGTCACCAATTCATGGGAAAACTGTTGTCAGATTTTTTTTCATCATCTACTGATCAGGATCTTGTGGTCGGTGGATCGAGGGGATACCTAACTAGCACTTGGTTGATGGGCCCTCGAACGTCATCAGTCAGATCATCCACGCGTTCGATGTCGAGCACGGCACAAAAGTACTCTCGTACACCCCTACTTACAAACATCGTACATACATCCAAACTTCTTTTTCCTTTATTGATGTCGATCACGCATCAAGAAAAACGACATCTGACTTGCATAGCCAACGCGTTGAGCTCATCCGGCGGGCAGGGCGCTGCGTTCAACATTCAGTCCTTGGTCAACTCGAATCCCCAAGTCGCAAACCCTGGGAGGAGCTGGAGCATGTCGAGACACTGAAGCGAGATCTGTCATTATAAATTTTCATTCGACCAGGTGCGTGCGTGAAGAACACCGTGAATGTGGCCCACGAAAATCGCAAGCAGAAATCATATACGCACCGACGCATCCTCCAGGGAGTCAGGAGGGAACCAAAAGCTGCCTTCGTCTAGTGGCGCGATCTTTTTTCACGTCCACGAGAAAGGAACGAAAACCGACGTTGAGCGCAGAGATGAAACTGAGATACGAAACTTGAAGATGACGCACCATCAAGTACGGCTGGGGCCTCGTGATTTTCCAGATGGTTCGATTCGGAAGAGCCACGAGTGCGGCACCACGATCCAAGTCGCCATGTCAGTGGGGTTCTGTGCGCTGGGAAGACCCAGACGTACGGTTTCCTGAACGTACGTGCTCGCGAACGAACTCGGAAAGGCGACGCTCGCAAAGACAACCCTACCCTCGTCGAGGTTCGTATCCCCCACTAGAAACCGAACCTGGTTGCACAGCCGTATTCAATTCGTCCCGTGCTGTCGCAGGGGCATTGGTCGGACGCCGATGATCGGAGGTGGTAATGGCGGCTCCCAGTAGTGAGGCACAATCACGCTAGCTGGACATGCCACGAAGTCGCACGAGATAGTGCTGTTTGGTGAACCTGTAGACTGCTGCGCGCGAGTGGATGAACCATGCGTTGGCGTCATCTGGTAGCTGTCAGCGGAGGTAGCTTTCTGGGCGTTGGGCTCCATAGCATGGTGGCGTTGTCGTACGGTCGCGCTGCGCCGCTACTTATGTTACGTAGGGAATAGGCAGCAAGTGCCCGGGTGCCGCCGATCAGACAAACAAGTCACATCATACATGTGTACTGAATTGGGTATATCTAGTTTGTACTGAAATTAATCCCCTCAGATCTTGGCCAGTTCCCACAGTGACATGGGTATTAGCTCTTCGCCCGCTCATGTTCCAAATGCTAGACCTGTCTGCAACACTGTAATCGTCTCCAGACGGCACCTTACATGAATCGCTTCACGTCCTCAGAGCAGTTTTAGTAGTGACAACATCATTCCAATTGCTAGTTCCAAACACAAACATTCGTACTCCCCACAACAGGCATCGTACATCACATCAAAACCTTTTCTTTTCTTCTTTTTTTTTCCTTCTTCTCGATGTAAAACTCCGAGTCATGCGTCAAGAAAGTACACATCAACCTATCCAACAACTAATGCGCCTATCCAGTGGCGTTGCACTCACTCGAGTGCCCAAATTCCAAAGCCCTCCAAAGAGGAATCGGGTCCTTGAAGCGAAATCTGTTCACCATATGCATCACAACATGTCTTCCCATGCACTCAATCATGAACAAAGTGGATATTTACCGACGCATCCGCAGGCTTGGACTCCGAGTCAGGAATAAGCCAGCCGAGGCTGTCTCCCTTCACAGGCGTGATCCTGTTCAGGTTGACGAGAGGAAACCCAGACATCAGCAGAAGGAGTCAGAGTGACATAGAGAACACACCGGAATCCAGGAAGGAGCGCAGGCAACCGCTTCACAAGCTTCCAGATGGTCGGGTTTGGAAGTCCGATGAGCGCAGCACCCTGTCGAGCCAGCACAATCAGTCCTGCATTCGATGCGCTCCATACCCCTCCACGTACGCTATCTTGGACGTATACACTCGCGTAGGTGCCAGGAAAGGCGACGCTCTCGAAGATGACATTGTCGTCACCAAGGTTCGTGAGGTTCCACTGATTTCCCTGTAATTCCTGCGAGTAATCACCCAACCCTCGAAACAGCCTACTGTCAATACGTACCTTGGCATCCGAGTCTTGCTCGCGGACACCAATGAGATTCCCAAACGCGCTACGAATGGTGACATACGTCCTAGGGAGTCCTACAGGGCCTACGACTCCGATGGGGTTAGCGAAAATCCTGTATACACCGTTCGGGAATTCAGACATGAGGAATAGAAAGCTTTGAGCTCGTGGGGATGGACTAGAGATGTTGATGGGCATTCTGTGTGCAAGGCTTGCATTTATACATTTGCAAGCCCATTGAGCCAAACCGGAAACTGGGCCTGCGGCGGATAATCGGATCGAGCGGGGATGAAGAGGCAAGATGAGGGAAGGTACTGCCTTGACATGCAGGGGATACGCCGTCTAGCTAGGTCCTGCTAATTGATGTCAACTTTGTTACCAAGCGTTACAGAATCGGAACATTCAGGGTAGTGAGGATCTTTTCCCACCTCGGGCGGCAAGTTCCACAGCATGGCTTTGCCCTCCTACACTGGGAATCATTTGAGCCAAAGTTGGTCGAGGATCGTTGAAACGTACTGTAAAGGCCCGGGTAGCCATAAAACTAAAACTCCGATGAATCCTGTAATTAGGTTTAATTTGGGAGATCCAGCCTGAGGCCGTGTCGGCGTCTCCTTGATCATCTACACTGAAGATAGATGCTATTTGTTGCTCATCTAACGGTAGAGAACAACGAACCAACACGGCGATGCAGAGATTACTTGGGGCAGCAAACGTCGTGGGTAAACAAAGCGGTGCGAATCAAAAGTTCCCAGCTGAACTTGTTTCCTTCGGTCGAGTCCCACAGCGCCCAGGGGCTAATTACGTTTGATCACGGGCTCCATCATAAGCACTCAATGCAACTCGCCCCCTTCTTCGGCACCGTACTGCCATTCAAGCGCGGGTTCTGAAATGGATTGGTCTAGCTTTATCGCCCACCGGCCAAGGTAGACACGGTCCATATTATTCCGGAGCATACTGTCATGGATCCTAGCCTCCTCATATGTCTTCAATCATCTGATTCGGACGTGCATGGGAGGCCAGCTCCTAGATGTACCGGTTCATTGTTTCCTTTGAAGTAGTTTCCCGCGATCGGTGCTCGTAGACACATCCACTAGCACTGGTTTGTCTCCTCACCGGTCATTCTGATAACGTTAGCGTGCCACCTTTTGCGTGGCGCCTTCGGCGATGTCGGTTATCCCAAACGTCTCGCCCCTTCCCCGAGGCGGACTAGACTGGTGCAGACAAAGAGGCCACTATCCAACAGTAGCCACAGCAACTCACGACCGACTGACAGTCACCTTTCACATCGGCGGACAGTGATTGTGTACCTAATGGCCGCTCAAAACACAATCGTGATGCCATCACGGCGTAGTGTCGGAGTCCAAGTGTTTCCTTGAGAAAACGCACATGAGGCGTGGGGAAAAGGTCCGGCAGCTGAAATCACTCTCCTGCCATCCAAGTGCTGTTTTGGAAGACGGGCTTGTGTAGATGGTCGACGTCGCGACCGGGTAATGCGAGTTCGAAGGGGACGCGGCAGAGAGCCGTGGTGGGTAGGGGCGATAGACGATCAGCTGAGATAAGCGATTAGCACGGGTGAAACGTTGTGTATGACTATGGCTACCTGCGAGGCTCTACTGATCAACGACGCCACAGATGATATTTGCGCCCCATTAGGGCCTCGTTAGCCCCCCTCTATCTCTTGACCGTGCCTCGCTGGTGCCCCCGGAGTCCAGCAATTTCAGAAGATCCTGAATACTGTTCGTATCACCTCTGCGCCTCTCTGCCAGTGAGACATCGTCTGAGTATCCTGCTAGCTTGCACCACCCTACCCGTTCACTCACACCCCCGTCCCCTCGTCCCCCACATGTCTGTGCACGCGCATTCATCCCACACGCTCGATCACGCCGCCGCCCGCTGTGCACATGGTCGCTCAACCCAGACCATCCCGTCCGTGCACACGTCCTGCCTGCCCCACCCTGCCCACTCACCAGCACCCTCAGACCCACCCGTTCGTGCACGCACACACACACACCCAATTCCACTTATTCGTGCGCGATCGCGCACCCGCTCACACACTACCCACTCGCGCTGCCACCCCAACCCGTTCGTGGCAGGTCCATTGGTACGTTGTCATTGATTTCTGAGGTGAGCTGATCGTATTCTTCATCTAGCGATCTCAGTGGCTCGCGCGTACACGCGCGAGCTCGCTCTCCCTCAATCCGTTCCCCACTCAAGCTCTTCGTTCTGGAGCGCTCACACTACCTCAGCAACCCCGTTCGATGCCATCAAGACCTGCACCACCACCCATCCCCGTGCACACAGCTGCGTCGGGTGAATGAGTAAACAGGGGAGGCGAACGGGTGGGGGTCAATGTGTACCTGAGATGGATATAATTACCTTTTTTTCTGTATCTATTTGAGCGCGAGGGTGTGGGCGAACGCTGGTATTTCGATCTAGACACTGTTCGTTACTAGTAAAAGATGCGTGAGCGACTAAACGGGTGGCCATGCGCAAATGTGGGGGTTTAGAGTATGTGTGAGAAATGACACGGTTGGGAGACTGATGGAGGACGAATTATGTTAGTACAACGACAACAGTAACTAGGTCTACTGTACTCGACAAGCCAGCGCGCATGCCGAAATAGTTCGGCGGCACTTGTTGAAGGTATGGCACAGTCGAGCACAGGACACGGGATTGTCAAGAGTCGCCGCGCGTAGTCGTCAAGGCCGAGGTCGAGGTAGCAGAAGCGCCGTGGGTGGTGGAGAGCGAAGACGAACGAGGAGGATGTGTCGCGCGTGGACGCGCTGGCCTCGAGGGAGAGCGTGGTGATAGTACAGGTCGCATTGCGTCGATTGAGGGAGGGAGAGTGAGCATGGTTGTGCGCGAGCGATCAGCGGTCGACAATGGGTGTGGTCAGCAACATCAACAAGTCGACAGCGACGTACCTGGAGTATGCCCAGAACTACCTCCCAGGCCACCAGAGCCCATGGAACGACGTCACGAGCCCCCAAGCGTTGAGCTCGAGGGGGCGGATGGTGGAGTCACGAGCTTCGACGCTCGGGTCGAGATGGGCGAAGCGGGCACGACGGTGGTGTCGGTTGGCAACGGGGATGCCCGAGATCGACCAGAGAGGCCGGGCAGCGGTGGTGGCGAGCCCACAGGTGCGCTGGATCGAGCTGAGGCGCGGGGGGGCCGTTGGGGCAAGTGGACTGGGCCGAGAGATGCGATCACGCCCCACGGCGGACAAATCCAGTCAATTTTGTGTAGTGTGACTAATGCCGATTGACTCAATTGACACTTTGCAGTAGCTAATCACATATTATTAAGGTAGAATCTATATATACAGTTGGTTTCTGTACCTCCAATGTGCTATCCATTCAGTAGATCATATGCTATGCATGTATTTCTGCCTTGTTCTGTTTTCAGTATGACATTTATTCATGATCCTATTGGTTGGCAGTACTTGGACCAAAGATTATCCACCACTTGTCCATGGGGTCCACATGACTTTGTGTATGCAATGCAAACTAGGAGGGGGTGACACAATGTGCCAGTGGCATATGGTAGGTGTTGAAGAAAGATATCTTATCTTTTATCTTATCCATTCATCTTATCATTTGCAGATGATCTCCCATGACTCATGATCTCTTACATATATGCTTCTCATGTTTCAGCATGGGCTAGATTCTTCCAGAAGTCTAGAACCATTACATCAATATGTGAAACACTTCTTTTCCATCAGATGTTTCACCTTCATCATTCTTCTACTTCTTGCTGTTTTATCTATATTGAAACATGCTTCTTATTGTTTCACCTACTGTTTCAGATACAACTCATCTGTTTCACTGTAGTGTTTCACTATTCAGTCTGAGATTAAACCTTAGTACCAGACTGTATATAAACCTGGCCCTTTGGCCCAAATATGATACAAGCAGTTCTAGGAGATTCTCTCTGAGACCTGAGTGCCCTTCCCTCATCTTTCCTCTCTTTACTCAGAGTATTACACTCTATCCATCACCTACCCTAGTTCTTGCCACCACCACCCACACTCTGTGTTGCAAGACCTCTCCTTATCCAACTAGAAGTGAGTCTCTACACTTCAAGCTTATCCCTTGGCTGTCCCTCAGTCTGCACCCCTTTTGGAAGTGCCTGTCCCCTTTCAAAAGTAGGGAGGTAAAGGGTTTTTTTTTGAAGGTTTTGTTTAGAAAGTGTATTTCTTTATGAAGTCAGAGACTTTATTCAAGTTCTATGTATGTATGTGGTATAGATCAGAGTACAAATCAAAGATGTAAATTTTTAAACACTTCTGGCACATGGTGGAGAGGTGGAGAGGAATCACAAGTGAGAAGGAAGAGAGGATTGTTTTTAAAACTAATCCTTAGTGAATTTTGACACTTTATTCAAGTTCTATGTATGTAGGTAGTACAAATGTATAAATCCAAGTACAAATCAAAGTCCTAAATTTCTAAAGACCTTAGTCCAAACTATATTGGTAGCTTTAGTATCTTTTTCATCTTCAGCAAACAAAATCTTGATATTTCTAGAATGAGTACAACATGAAAGAGCAACATATAATTGTCCATGAGAGAACACAGGAGACCTCAAGTTCAATCCAACATGCTGTAGAGTCTGCCCTTGTGATTTGTTGATGGTCATAGCATAGACCAGAGGGACAGGAAATTGAAATCTCCTGAAAGCAACAGGAGAATCTTCCAACCTAGAATCCAAACCCATCCTAGGGACAAACAACATATTTCCATCACCATTCTCAGTCAGAATCCTACACTCCAATACTCTCTGAGTAGCTCTGAGAAGTCTTAGCCGAGTACCATTGAACAACCCATGAAGAGGATCCAGATTGCACAACAACATCAATGGAGCTCCAGTCTTGAGTTCTAGCTTATGTAAAGGAAAGCCAGAAGGGTTGATGGTATGTAATATCTCAAGTTGAATATAGTCATGTTCAGCATCTGTGACAGAGTCTACACTGAGGCAGGTAAATCTATCCTAGGGGCCAACAGAGTCCAAGATAGTAGCATTGATTTCATGTACTTGGTTGTTTCTTGAATAGAGAATAGTATGATCTAGGAAATATTTGTTAGGAAGGTGCTGGTTCTGAGCAAGTAGCTGAGAATACAGAGCTTGGATGAGAGAATCCATAGTGTCATCATAGGACATGTGTTGTGAAAGGACAATATCACCATTAGTGACACCAATATGAAGTAGCTGTATAGGCCAATTGTCACATTCTGGATCTTGACCAAGACACATGTTCTGGTGAAGATGATGAACAATCATGGTTGGCCAAAGGTTGGAATGAGTAAGTGTTGCAGGAACAATCTGCTCTCTGGAACCATGTTGGATGACAGGAAGGGTTTGTCTGAAGTCACCACTGAACAGAATAGTAATTCCTCCAAAAGGATGACCAGGCTTGTTGAGGAGATCATGAAGAGTACAATCCACAGTCTCAATAACAAAGTGATGTTGAGAGGCTGATTCATCCCAGATGATGAGTACAGTCTCTTTGAGAAGTTGATGAATAGGATCATCCTTTCTAATGCTACAAGTGGCTCTCTTATTACAATGTATGGGGATTTTGAAGCAAGAATGAGCAGTACAACCACCAGGCAGGAGGAGGGAAGCAATACCAGTGGAGGCAACACAGAGTACAATCTTCCTTGTTGCATGAACACCAGCAGCTATGAGTCTGGCCAGATAGGTCTTGCCACACCCACCACCACTGTGAAGGAAGAATGTGAAACCAAGGGAATTGTTGACACTGTTCATGACTGCATCATAGAGAGTCCTCTGTTCACCATTAAGAGTAGGAAGATCAGATTGAACAATTTGTTGTTGCTCTTAAATATCATATGCCAATTGCTCATTGATAAGTAGGTTTCCTTGTTGAACACCTCAATTGTACTGTAGTCTAGGCATTATTTGAAAGTATTGAAGACTCTTTCCATGCTTCTAAAGCTCCTGGTCCACTAAGTAGAGGCCATAGTCATATACTTGCTCTTCAGTAGGCTAAGGAATATCAAAAATATGATACTGAAGGTCATCACAAAGATGATGTTCAGAAGCATCCCACAGTCTGAGGATCCACAGGAGAGCAGTGGATGAGGATGACAATGAAGAGATAGTACAGTTGATATCCCATGACAAAGTGAGCAGCCTCTTGAAGACACAAAAACCATTCTCTATCATCTTGCAAAAGGCTTCTAGCATGACAGGCCTCTTTGAATGATTTATGAAGATGTCCCTCAACAGTATGAAGATCCTCATAGGAGGTGGCATCTGATAAGATGATTGAGAACTAAAGATATGAATAGGAAACACATACACATACCTTTGACCACAGTATGTAGAAGACACAAATAAAAGGCTTCATCAACAGATGGAGGAATAGCATACATACATCCAATGGCCTTGTATCTCTGATGAACCTTCCAGACAGCAAGCCTTTTGTTCCAGACAAAGTGTTTTGGAAAGTCCTGATAGAGATAATTGTATACACCAGCAGCAATGAGATCAGGATCCTGATTGGCCTTGAACCAGTCTAGCAACTGAGTGTCCTTGACATTGTTCACCATGTCCTCCAATTGAGCTTCAACATGAAAGACCACATTCTGTTGACCAGGAAGATGGACAGTGAGACAATAGACAGCAGGCCATTCCATGTGCATTGGAAACTCAAAGATATTGTGGCAAGCCTGAGTGGAGGAAACATATCTGGCATCAAGATAGGTTTTGATCTCATCATGGGCACCACCAGCCTCAATAGTAGCACAATCAGGGCCCTTGTAAATGTACTTGTGGATGTATTTGATAGCCTTGATAGAACCACAGACCTCCAGATTGATATGACAATCAAACTGAACCAAGAGTTCTCTGGGATGGGGAACTACATGTCTGTTGTCAAAGATGTCTTGATGTTTCTAAATAGTCTTAGCATCGTCAGGACAAGCATAATCAGGATAACCATCCTCCTTGATGATAGTATGGTTAGTAAAGGCCTTTGGAAAGTGCTTTTTACAAATATTGTTCTCAAGACACCTTTGAGGAGAGCAAGGACCATAAAGTATATACTTAGAAACAGCAGAGTGAAGTTGAGGGTGAATGTTGACATCAGGAATCTGAGCTGAAATAATAGCATCCACCTGCTGAACAGTATAAATCTTGTACTACTCTTCAATGAAGACCAAGAGATGCATGTGTGGAAGGCCACACTTTTGGTACTCAATAGTGTACACATAGCCAGCTACATTTCCAAAGTAACCATCACAAATCTTCTTCAGCAAGGCTTGCTGATTTGCATGGAAAACACATGCCACCAAGTCAGATCTATCCACAACTGATTGGCCTATGAGAGAAACAATGAGCTTGAGAATAAAAATTTATCAGCCATACATACCAGGGAGAAGATTCTGAGTAAACTCTGGCCAGCTACCATTGGCAGTCATGGTGAGGAAAAGATCAGGCTTCCTGTACTCTCTACAGATTTCCAGAGAATCCTGAAGAAGTTGCTGCATGTATCTAGCACCTCCTTTGTGAGTGGATGGTAATATCATCCTTCCAACCTGGCCCATATCTTGAGCACCATCATGTACCAAACAATCTCTCAAACCCTGGTACAAATCAGCTCTGAGCTTAGTCTGGTTGTGAAAGATCCAGGTAAGATTGGCTTGATCAATGGAAGCCCAAGCATCACAGACAAACTGCTGGAGCAACCTCCCACCCTTGAAGAGATTGGAGAGGTATGCAGGATGAAGATTGTTGAAGTGTTGTAAGCCACCACCTTGAAAGCACACCACAATATCACAATCAGCTTGGATATTCTGAGACTCATCTCCAGGAATAATTGTAGCAACCTCAGGAACAGTGGAAAGATTATATCTCCTAGGATCATCACCCTGTTGGAGAAGAATTCTCATGCTAACATTGGTATGCTCCTCTGGTGGTAATGCCTAGATGAAATGATGAATGAGCTGTAGGAAAAAGAAAGATGATGACTGACATGCATGATTTCATATGCTTGCTTGTACAGAGAAGCATATGGATGGAAGGTCTTGAGCATGTTGTGCAAGTCCATCAAAATGGCACCACTGAGGTCAGGATGCCTTTGAACTCTCCTCTCTGTGGCCTTCTCTGGATCATAGATGTAAAGTTGAGCAAAGGCAGGTAGTAGAGGATCTGGAGATAGAAGAGCACTAATCTGGTGATAGAGAGCACCATGAATGTGAAAGGAGGTAGGACCAGCTCCTTGGATAGCATCATCATTCCATTGAACACCCACAGATGTAAAGGCCAAAGTATTATTGTATAAGCAAATATTTCTTCTAAACTCTCTACCATCCTCAAGATCATCAAAGAGATTTTGAAGAGCATAAGGCCATTGTTGAATAAGAGGAAGATTGACTTGATCCTGCAAACAACATATGTCAAAGCAAGGATTGAGGATACTGGAGACAGAGAGCTTTTCAGACATAAAATGTAAAGTATGACAATGAGGGCATTGGATGTTCATAGGACCAAGAGAATGGATTTGAATGGGCTCTACATATGGTCTACCTCCAGGTGGAATATGAGGAGCAGGTGGTGGAGGTGGTGGAGATACAGATGGAGAGGATAGATCATTATCATCCTCTGAATCAGAGCTATCAGAATGAGAATTTGAAGGTGATAGTGGTGGTGATGGTGATGGTGAGGGA
>JBBPLV010000727.1:0-14903 GCA_038089975.1 Boletellus ananiceps | reverse complement strand
ATTTTAATATGGTTATATCTCAGTGCCATGACAACCAAATCACATGACTAAGGGCTCCATTTCAAGGCAGGGGTTAGGGCTATTAATGACCCAGCAAGGGCTAGAGCTAATGCCTTTTGGTTCTCCTACAAATGTCAAGTCTTTCCAAAATAGCCAAACATTGGGACACTTTTTTGAGCCACTGTACATCTCTAGTGGTAAGGTTTAAGCTAAGACTAAACCTAGAACATATGTGAAATATGTGTGAAAGAAGAAAAGGTGAGGTGGAGATTAAGAAGTGTTTCACCTAGAAGAAGTTAATGATGTCATGATCCAGACTCAAAGCCAAAGAAACATCTAAATAGGAAACAGTCAAAGGAATGTCCTAATAAAGAAGAGCCCAGACTTTAGGCAACATGAGAAGTGAAATACTAACTTAAGCCTGACTGACTAATAAGAATTTCAACACACAGCTGTAGAGTAGTTTCCCTTTCATCTCTGTCTTACTCATCTCATTACTACCTCCATTACTAATCTGTCTCCATGACTCTATATATAAACTCTGTATATACCTCTGTAACTCTCAGTCTGAATATTGATCATAGTTCTCTTCTCTCTCTCTCCTCAATCCTCTTCTGATAGATATTACAATTTCTTCCTTATACACCCATTTATTCCTCATCTCTTGCCTATATCCTTCATGTTCTCACATTCCCAGTCTATTCCTTTACAATCACATTTATATTCTTCTTATCATGAACAATCTCAAGGCTTCCATTATTCCTCTGTAGTCTCTCTTGTCATTCTGATTATACAGTTGTCTGATTCAACTTGGACTCCTTTTATTTCTCTTTTGTTCTCTTCCTTTTACAGTACTTGGTCTGTGCATGATAAGCTCAGCTATATAAGCCTTAGATACAAGTCTTGTACTGCATTCTTGATCTGTGCAATTCAGCATACTCTTGAGTCACTCCTCTGTCTGAGTCTTTCCTCACAAACCAGTCTCTGATCATACAATTTTTGTCTAGTCTTTGACCATATAGTCCTTTGTCCTTTCAGGCTGAGTTGTACCTCTTCATGAGCATCCTGCCTGTTAGTTCAGTCTCAGTCCAATCCCTCAAGGTATGCTCTGTATAACAAAAGATCAAGAATTTCCTTTGTCTCTCCTATCTAGGAGTAGGATGCCATCCTAGCCATCATATCCTGACACATCAAAGCCTCAGAGTCCTCTGACAAGGATATCCCAGTCTCCAAGTCTTTGACCCATCAATTCATTGCAGTTCTCCCAGCTCCCATCCCACAGCATCACTATCATCAAGTCTTTGCTTTCCAAAGCACTCCTAGTCTAGCCATTTCTCCATTGACTCTTCCTAGTCAAGCCACACCACCTGCACCTCTCTCAGTTCCCCCAGCACCCCCAACATCAGTACTAGTCACTCTGTTACAACATCTGACGCAGTCTACGGTTTGCTCTACAACTCCTCTTTGTTCTGTCTGACTACTTTACCCTCCTATATAGACGACGCAACCTTTCCGGCATTCCCTTTGTATCTGCTGCCGGATAGGGACTCTTAACTTACTACATTTGGTATGCCCACCTTCTACTATCGGACACATAGCCCTCCCACAGCATCATCTCTTCATTGATGCTGCATTTCCCCCATTCCCATACTAGGTATCTCTTCGTTACTATACCAGGAATTACTACGATTAGTGAAGTACAGCTCTGCCTAGGTATTTAACCGTGCCCTGTACAATATCTGTTCCCTAGCTAGTTCTGCGCAATTCTACATGCAGTCTCTGGCCGTCCGCAAGTCCGAACTTCGGATAGCGAGTTTCTAGCTTCAACTAGTCTTCGTCCTACTATAGAGTGGATGCTATCCGAGTACTTCCCAACCGGAATTATAGGATCAGTATTAACCTTAGGAGATTGTACGCAGTTCGCGTAACAAAAGAACTAGCTCTCCCATTGCCCCTGCTATCTAGCAGAAGGGTGAACACTCCGACACCACGTCGTACCAACCTCCAACAGAGGACGAGTCTTCCCCGGAACCCGAAGAAAGGACAGAACGTGAAGAGGTATTCTTCGAAGACAAGCCCACGCCTAGCAGAACTCCAACAGAACCTAGAGCCTTCGAAAACCCTTATCAAACCAACTCCCCACTCCCCAGATGCATCGCCGGCTCTTCCACTGCCCCCAGACTACCCCCTCCCAGTCTCTTATTCAGAGAACGAAGGAGATGACGATCCGTAACCCCGGAAACTGTCCTTGAACGCGCCTCTCTAGCCCCTTTGACCACTCCTGCTCCAGCCCTTTCACTGGTCGTACTGATCACTGATACAACTGAGGAACCACAGGACATACCTATGGCTGATGCCACCCATCACAAGAAAGGAGAACTCCGGGCTGCTCTACCCGGGGACTTCGATGGAAACGCCACAGACGCAACCCGATGGCTGCTAGCCATGACAGCCTTCTTTACCATTAACCAAGACATTTATGATATGGACTCGCTCCTGATACTCACTTGTCTCAACAAGATGAATAAAGGACGAGCTGCGGCATTCGTGGAGACTTGGTATCCAAAAGTCATGGATGCAACCTTCGCCCAATTCTGAGAGGCATTCACGGAATCCTTCATCCCAACCAGGCAACAGGAGAGAGCTCAGAATGAACTATACGAGTCAAAGCAGAGTGACTTCAGAGACGAAAGCGAGAAAGTGCTACCGGGGAGACTCCAACGGGGCAATTTCAACACTTATGTGACTACCTTCGAGTTGAAGGTGATGAGAAGCAAATTGGAGACAGGACATGATGAGATCCTAATCGATATTCTTCGATGAGGAGTCGATGAACAACTGGCCAATATGATCGCCACCCTGAACCCCCAGCCGACGAAATGGAGGGATTGGATCAAAAAGGCACATGTGTTCGATGAAAACATACGACGCCTTCGAAAAATACGAGAACAGAAAAGCTACATCCCTCTCCCCTCCTCCGGTTCCAGAAATTCCCATAACCACCAAGACCCTTATGCGATGGACGTCAACGCGATCTGCCTTACCCCAGTGGAATGAGCAGAACATATAAAGAACAACAAATGCTTCATCTGCCACCAAGTTGGATGTCGCACTACCAATCACCCAAGAGGAGACTCACGTCCTAGGAGATTCCCCAATAAATCCCACACAGTAAAAGCTATCGAAACCAGGGAAGATGCCCTTGGAGAGTTCATCCAACAATCAGATATACCTAGGGATGAATTGCTCCACATTCTCCGTACTTGTACCTCCAAAGAACAAGACATACGAGTTCTTGACACTTCACAGGATTTTTAACCGGGAGGAAAGTGCCAACGTCTTTACCTCCCCTCTCTGTCGCACCTGTATTTGTATTAGGCCCTCACTCTAGAGCAATCAAACTCCCCATTCGCCTATACGAATTCGATGTGACCCAAACTGTTGAAATCTCTGCCCTAGTGGACAGCGGAGCAACTGGATGCTTTATCAATAAGTATCTCATACAACTTAAAGGATGGAAGACATGGCAACTGCCCCAACCCATCCAAGCCCATAATGTGGATGGATCCAAGAACAAAAACGGAATCATCCATCAGTACGTGGTCCTCAAAGTCACATATGGACCATGGACTGAACAACGACATTTCCTGGTCATCAATTGTGGAACAGAGAAAGTCATTCTGGGAATGAACTGGCTATGAGAAATCAACCCGATAATTAATTGGACCACTGGGCAGATTTGTATCCCAGACTCTTCACAACGACCTCCCCGCGAGGCCCCGATTGAACAGCGATATCTCCTCTGGTACCTTGGACAGTCTCCGGAACCCGAACACATCGCCAAAGCCACCATTTCCACCGAGTTAGCCCAACAAGCTACCAAAACTGACATCGTTCTACCACCAGAATACGAGGAATTTCGTAGTGTATTCAAGGAACCAAAGGACAGAGAATTACTCCCATCTCGCCCTTATGACCACGCCATCGATCTCACCAGCGATTTCATCCCAAAGGTTGCTAAAGCCTATCCCCTAAATCCTGCAGAATTAGCCACATGCAGGGCATTCGTGGACAAGCATTTGACATCTGGTAAGATTAAACCATCCAAATCCTCTCAGGCTTCCCCCTTCTTCTTCGTTAAAAAGAAGGACGGAGGACTGCGACCTTGCCAGGATTACCGATACCTCAATCAACATACCGTCAAGAATGCCTATCCCTTGCCACTAATCTCCGACCTCATCGACCAGCTCAAAGATTCGCCCCTCTTTACCAAGATGGACGTCCGTTGGGGTTATAACAATGTTCGCATTAAAGCTTCAGACACTTGGAAGGCCGCTTTCATCACCCCCTTCGGTCTCTATGAGCCCACAGTCATGTTCTTTGGCTTATGCAACTCCCCTCCCACCTTCCAAGCCCTTATGGACAATATTTTCCACGATATGATTTCGGAAGGGTGGCTCCTTATCTACATGGACGACCTCATCATCCACACCGCAGCTGATCCCCAACTCCATCATTGATGAACTTTGCATGTCCTCCAGCGCATGCGTGAGCATCACCTCTTCCTGAAATTATCTAAGTGCTCTTTCGCAGTCTCCGAGGTCGAATATCTTGGAATGATCATTCGCCCTGGGGCGGTCACCCTTGACCCCACTAAATTGAAGGCCATCCAGGAATGGACCCCTTCTCGATCTGTCAAAGCGGTCCGATCATTTATCGGATTCTGCAATTTCTACTGGAAGTTCATCCCCAACTTCTCCTCTATTGCCCGACTGCTCCATGATCTTACCAAGAAGGGGGTGACCTGGGAATGGAGCTCGGGCTGTGACGACGCCTTTCGCTCCCTTCAACAGGCATTTCTTTCGCGACCCATCCTCCGCCTTCCCCATACTGAGTCCCCCTTCTGGGTGATGACCGATGCCTCTCTCATCACCTCGGGGGCCGTTCTCATGCAGAAGGATGGTAATGGTGACTTACATCCCTGTGCCTACCTTTCCAAGACCTTTTCCCCAGAGGAGCAGAACTACGACATCTATGACCAGGAGCTCCTTGCTGTTATCCACGCTCTTGAGGAATGGAAACAATACCTTACAGATACAGCCCACCCAGTCACTGTCCTCACCGATCAC
The DNA here is from genome assembly GCA_038089975.1 of Boletellus ananiceps. Taxonomy (NCBI): domain Eukaryota; kingdom Fungi; phylum Basidiomycota; class Agaricomycetes; order Boletales; family Boletaceae; genus Boletellus; species Boletellus ananiceps. Next base: position 9,774 of record JBBPLV010000727.1, on the reverse strand, counting down.
AAGAACCTGGCGTACTTTAAACAGCCCCATAAGTTGTCCCATCGACAGGCTTGCTGGATGTTGTTTCTCCAGGACTTCGACCTCACATTCTCTCATGTTCCTGGATCCCAGATGGGCCCCACCGATGCTCTGTCCCACCTGCCTGACATCTCTACCAACAACGACAATCAGAATGTCACCCTTTGTTACAACATCTGACGCAGTCTATGGTCTACACTACCACTCTTCATTGTTCTGTCCGACTACCTTGCCCTCTTACTCAGACGACGCAACCTTTCCAGCATTCACTTTGTATCTGCTGCCGGATAGGGACTCTTAAGTTACTATATTTGGTATGCCCCACTTCCTACTCTCGGACACATAGCCCTCCCACAGCATCATCTCTCTATTGATGCTGCATCTCCCCCATCTCCATACTAGGCATCTCTTCGTTACTATACCAGGAATTACTACAACTAGCGAAGTACAGCTCTGTCTAGGTATTTAACCATGCCCTGTACAATACTTGTCCCTTAGCTAGTTCTGCGCAATTCTACATGCAGTCTCTGGCCATCCGCGAGTCCAATCCCAGGATAGCGAGCTTCCGACTTCGACTAGTCTTCGTCCTACTACTGAGTGGACACTATCCGAGTGCTTCCTAACCAGAATCATAGGATCCGTATTAACCTCTGGAGATTGTATGCAGCTCGCATAACACCCTTCTTCCCCCCAACCATTTCATTCGCCTTTTGGATGTCACTCTTCGAGATAAGATCACCCGTTCCTCCACCGACGACCCCTTTGTTGTCGATGTGCTCACTGCTCTGTGCCTAGGTTCCTCCGTCCTGCCCAGGGCTTCTCATTCTGACTGGCATTTTGACAGTGGCCAGCTCTACTTTAAGGGTTGCCTGTATGTCCTAGAAGCTGCTCGCCAGGCCCTGGTCCATGACCTCCATGTCACGCCTGCCTCCGGTCACCCCGGCTTTTTCCGAATGTTACACCTGTTACAGCGCGATTATTGGTGGCCAGGTCTTTCCACTTATGTGCGAAAGTTCCTCCTTGGCTGCGCCACCTGCCAAGCCAATAAGGTGCTAACCCACCCCACTGTGCTGCTGGCTCGGCCTCTCCCGAGCACTGCCACCCATCCTTTCCAGTCCATCTCGGTCAATCTCATTACCGGACTGCCCCTGTCTCGTGGCTTCGATTCTGTGTTGGTCGTGGTCGACCACGGCCTTACAAAGGGGGTGATTTTCTGCCCCTGTACAAAGGATGTCGACGCCAAGGGAATAGCACAACTCTTTTTCCACCATGTTTTCACCAGGTTTGGTCTACACGAACGATGCATCTCAGATCGTGGCCCCCAATTTGCCTCTGCTTTCACATGAGAACTGTCCTGTCTGCTCGAATACGATCTCGCACTCTCCACAGCCTATCACCCACAGACTGACGGAGAGACCGAACGAGTTAACCAGGAGCTGGAAACTTACCTTCGCATCTTTTGTCAGGGAAATGTATCCCTATGGGCTGACCTCCTCCCCATGGTGGAATTCGCGCACAATTCCGCAGCACACTCTGTGACCAAACAATCCCCTTTCTCTCTCATGCTCGGGTATGAACCCCGATCCTATCCTACCATCAGAAAAACCTTCATCCCCGCTCTGGAACAGAGACTCACCCTTTTGGCCAAAGCTAGGGATGAGGTGCAGCAGGCCCATCATGTGGCTCAACAGAAGATGCAGGAATGTGTTCGCACACCCTACAAACCATGGAAAATCAGGGATCATGTCTGGCTTGACAACAAGAACCTGAAGCTTCATTATCCATCCCGGAAGCTCGCCCCTCGGCGAGAAGGACCCTTTGAAATTGAAAAGGTCATTTCTCCAGTAGCCTACCAGCTACGACTTCCCCCGACTTGGCGGATTCACCCCATCTTCCATGCCTCACTCCTAACCCCCTATTGAGAAACTGCGGAGCACGGCCCAAACTTTATCAACCCTCCACTGGATCAAATCGATGGAGAAGAACAATACGAGGTGGCGTGGATCTTAGGCCACAGGGGCTCTGCAGCAAGGAGGCAGTACCTAGTTGCATGGAAAGGATACTCCTCCGCTGAAAATACCTGGGAACCGGAACGCAATTTAGGAAATTCCCATGCACTACTAATGGAATATAAAGCCTCTCGACCCAAGGACTTCCCCCCAACCAGATGAAGAAGAACGAGATCATAGTACATTCCTCTCTCATAAATACCCTACGATATGTCTTCTCTTTCCCCCCAAACATTGAACCTTCTCGCCCTTTACTTCTCATTTATCTTTCTTCCCTTCCTCTTACTTCTCCTGTGCCTTTGGGACACCCATCGGCACATTCTCAACCGCCAGGTGGACATCCAGTACACCATCGCCCCCATCCCCACTTGCCAACACCAACCCCCTCCACAGGTTGCCTGGGCCGACGAGCCTGTCCAGGACCAACACTCACCTGTGCGACCAGAACCAGGTTGGTCTCTGCGTTTCGCAGTGGCCTTTCCCGAGTCCAGCAACGGAGCAGGGCAGTGGGGAGGGAACGCCTCTGGCTGGTAGAATACAATCACCATTTCTCCCCTTTTTGTGGAAGCACACGCCTGACAAATTTTCCAGGTGCTCCAGAAATATTATATGGCCACTCTTTCCCGCCCCCTGTCCATTGACGACAATCCCCCACTTCGATTCGAACGCCTCCCTGAATTCCACCAATCTACCTTGGTGTTCAACTCGTTAGACAACCCTGGTGTAGTCCTCGCCCTTGAACATCTTCCCCTATTTCGCCTTTCTCCCTATCTGCCTTTGATAATTCGCTTTTATTCCTTTTTCATCCACTCCTGTCGACAGACCATCGAGACCATTGCAGTCTTCCGAACCGCTACCGATCTAGGGATTCACCACCAATTCAGCCCCACCCACGCCCTCCAGCAATTGGATCATGCCTGGAATACGCTCTTCAAGCTCTTGACCGAAGCGGGATTACTTGAGCTGATTGCCCTTCTCCCTTGAAGCATCTACCTCCTGCTCCTCCACCAACAACTACAATCCCTCACCAATGAGCAATGGACCCATTACTTGGCTGATGCCCCCGTCATCCCGCATAGGAGTTTGCTGGAAGAACATGATCACTCCAGAGACAGTGCAACAGGATCTTCGGTTCAATGTTCCCCTGTCCCGACCGTTAACTTCGCGACCATCTGACCACCCACTCCAATCCCCCCTTTCATTCCCACTGAGCCTCCCTCCACTCCACCTCGCTCCTCTACCATGTCCCCCATCCCCATTCCTCCCCCCGCCCCCAGGCGACAACAAGTGGCTCAGTGAATTCGCGCTCTGGCTAGATTGGGAAGCCACGATATCACAGATGGAGAACTCTGATCCCCTAGCTCTAACTCTCCCTCTCCTCGAAGAGCAAATTGAGCGGCAAGTTGCCATCAATGCAGTTCGCGATCACACTATCGGACAGCCTGCCCCCACTACCTCTGTCCTTACTGCTTTCTCCCCGCACCTGGTCACCCCCAATATGCTTGTCCAGAGCGAATGTGCATCCACTGCGGACTTTGAGGCCACAGTGTGCCGAATTGCGCAGGGGCCATGGATGGGAGCGAATCTGACTACTTGTCTGAGGCAGATACTCTTGGAGTCGAACAACTTAATAGGGTCTAAGCTGGTGGCTCAGACATACGATGGGGGTAATGTTACAACATCTGACATGGTCTACGGTTTGCTCTACAACTCCTCTTTGTTCTGTCTGACTACTTTACCCTCCTATATAGACGATGCAACCTTTCCGGCATTCCCTTTGTATCCGCTGCCGGATAGGGACTCTTAACTTACTACATTTGGTATGCCCACCTTCTACTATCGGACACATAGCCCTCCCACAGCATCATCTCTTCATTGATGCTGCATTTCCCCCATTCCCATACTAGGTATCTCTTCGTTACTATACCAGGAATTACTACGATTAGTGAAGTACAGCTCTGCCTAGGTATTTAACCGTGCCCTGTACAATATCTGTTCCCTAGCTAGTTCTGTGCAATTCTACGTGCAGTCTCTGGCTGTCCGTGAGTCCGAACTTCAGATAGCGAGTTTCTAGCTTCAACTAGTCTTCATCCTACTATAGAGTGGATGCTATCCGAGTACTTCCCAACCAGAATTATAGGATCAGTATTAACCTTAGGAGATTGTACGCAGTTCGCGTAACACACTCCCCCACCCCCAGCATCAGTTCCTCCAGTTGTCATCATGTCAGAACTCAAAGCTGCCCTTTTGGCTGACTTTTTGTGTGAACCCACTGATGCTATCCAATGGATTAAAGCCATGAAGGCCTACTTCACAATCAACTCCACCCTTTACACCACAGACAACCACAAGGTCATGATGACCCTCAATAAGACGAGTAAGGGACATGGAGTCTTCTTCTCAGAAATGTGGTATGATTACATGGCCAACATCACCATTGCTGGAACCAAGAAAACCTTTGATAAGTTTGTTGAAAACTTTGAGTCTACATTCTATCCTTTTGATACAAAAGTCACTGTACACCTTGAGCTCTCCAAGCTCATTCAAAAGTCATTCAAACATCTCAATGGAGAGTCAAATGACAGCTTTCAGAAATATATCACAGACTTTCAGAACCTCACTGCTGAAGTAGGCATTACAGATCAGACCACCCTCATCAACCAGTTCTTCCTCAGACTGGACCAACAAATTCCCATCATGATCCTTTTCATGACCACTGTTCCCACCACCATCTCTGACTGGCTTGAAAAAGCCAAAACCTTCCATGCTCAGAAAGCATACATCACTACTCTTTGAAAGAGATATAGAACCTCCTTGACATTCTCCAATCGTTCCTCTGCCCCAGACCTTAATGCTATGGACATTGATGCCATCTGCATTTCTAAGCTCACTCCTAATGAACAAGCCTGATGTTTCAGAGAAGGCCTTTGCCTTTGTTGTCACAAGAAAGGTCACAATGTCCAGCAATGCTGTATCTTTGCTTCTCAAACTCTCAGGTTCAGTCCTCAACCAACCCCTTTCAGAACCTCCAACAAGTCCAAGCCACCAACACCACCTTAGTCACACCCTCTGTCACATCAACCACTATTGAAGTCAGGTTACCTGACTGACTAGTACCCATAAACCTAATAGGAACTATTAGAGATCATCAGGGACTGATTCATTATGAATCAACATGACTCACTATGAGTCATGTGGCTATGTCAGGAACATTCTACAACAATCATGAATCATAATGACTCACTATGAGTCATACTGACTAAGCATGAGTCACCCTGACTAGTAATGACTCATCATGAGTCACACAGAGTCAGAGTGAGTCACACCCTGATCACATGATTAGACATGAGTCACTATGAGTTGATCTGACTCCATATGACTTACCTTTAAGGTTACAACTCCGCTTTATGTAATATATATAAATGGCATGTAACATACTCAATACTGTAAGGAATTCACTCAGGATTTTATTTCCCTTCTTACCTCACTGAGGTTGATCACCCCACAAACTCTATCTTATCTATCACAACCACAGTACCCTATCTGGGTACTGATACTCTACCAAGTTTAAACTCTGCTAGTACAGTGAGTCTCACACTGTACACCATCCCTTCATTGCTGTGCTCCAAGTGAGAGTAGATAGTGGTGCTACTATCCACTACCCCAGTTCCTCCCACTCTCATTAATCACCTCCTCAGTTATGCCCTTTACCCCTCTGACCAAACCCTCTTCCACTTTAGAGACTTATGTCAATAGTCTTCATACCACAGGAAAAGATAAAGGCAAAATCCTACAAACTCTTAAGCTTTGCTTTGACAATATCCTGAAGGAAGAAAACACTTTAGGTTTTCATTAGAGGAAGTCACCATGACATCCTCTTCCCTAGATATTTCTGCTGTATTAGTAGGACTTGCAAATGAAAGAACCATGTGTCTCCCAGTTCATTTACAAGCAGGATCTCAAAGTGTCAACATCACTGCCCTTATCAATAGTAGTGCTACCAGTAACTTCATTGACACCTCTCTTGTCTCTAAACTTCACTCCACCATCTGACAACTTCCACAACCCCTCATAGCCTATAATGTCAATGGAATGCAAAACCACCAAGGAACAATCAAATGGTCCATCTCCACTAAAGTAATATTCTCTGATGCCTCTGACAATGAAATCCTTCTCATCACTTCCTTAGGTCCCCCTCATATCATCCTCAGAATGCCCTGGTTAAAGAAGATGAATCCTTCTGTTGACTGGGTCTCCAACACCCTCACTCTCCAGGACACTATGGTACCTCTTTGTGAGAGTCTGCCCTGGAAGGGAGTTGAGGACTCATATCCACAACACCTAGGCAAAATCACCCTCTCAACCCAACTAGCTGTTAGAGCCTGTTCTTCTCCTCTCCGCTCTGGTCAGTTGGAGGTGCAGACAAAAGGGGCAAGAGAGACAAGAGGGGTCCAGAAGGTGTCCAGAAGGTTGGAGACATCGGAGGTATCAAGGACATTGGTCTCAGTGATGCAGGGTGGCATGCTATACCCTTGCACACTCTCAGTCCTCTGAGGTCAGAGGTCAGACAGAGGAGGATGGAGATGTCAGAGACAGAATCCAACAGAGGCAGACTGAAGAGGGAAGTAGAGAAGATGGCTAGAATCAATATTCAGACTGACTAGTACAGGAGGTAAGTATGAGCTTATATACTTCAGAGTCCAAGGCTATGTACTACAGATGACAGAGATGGATGACTGAGATAGAGGCAGAAGGGAAACTACTCCAGAGCTGTGCTTGCATAGAGAATACAGCTGCAGACAAAGTCTATGAGTGGAACTAAACTAAACAGAGATAAGGGAAGTACATAGGAGGTCAAAAACAGAGTCAGAGATATACAGAGGAGTTGGAATACATACAGGAGTCGGAATAGGGGTATTGGATCAGAGGAAGGGGCAGAGGATCAGAATTAGGGGTTGAACTGACATGAGATGTGACACTAGCTCAACTAGAGAAACTAAAGGAGCAAGAAGTTCCTTCTTCAAAAATATGTTCAGTATCCTCTCTCCACACCACCCCTTTTATCACACCATTGACTTGAAACTATCCTTCATTCTGAAAATTGCTAAGATTTACCCCCTCAATCCTGCAGAACACAAAGCATGTTGAACCTTCATCAAGAAAAATCTCAAAACTGGTCATATCATCCCTTCAAAATCACTATAGGCATCTCCATTCTTTTTTGCATCAAAGAAGGACAGTACCCTTCACCCCTGCCAGGATTATTGATACCTGAACTCCCATACCATTTGCAATGCTTACCTTCTCTCCCTCATCTCTGAACTTATAGATGACATGAAAGACTCCACCCTCTTTACTAAGTTTGACATCTGCTGGGGGTATAACAACATTCATTTATGAGAGGAAGATCAATGGAAAGCTGTGTTCATCACCCCTCTGGGCCTCTTTGAACCAACTGTCATGTTCTTTGGTTTTAGCAATGCTCCCTCTACATTCCAAGCATTCATGAACCACATCTTTGCTGATATGATTGCAGAACTTGGCAAAAGATCTACATGGATGATATTGGTACCCATACTAAGGATGACCTCAATCTCCACCATACTTGAACCAAGCACATACTCCTTCAATGCCTAACCTTGATGCAGTGTGTGAAGCACACTGCAAGCACCTGTGAGAATTATATTTAGGTTTGGTTAGAGCAAATAAAGTACACACTCTTGGCTACAGAATGGTCCCTAGGTCATGTGATATAGATCAGTTGTCATGGAGATATTCTTGTTTTAATTCACTCGTGTCATTGCAACAGTTTTGTTGCTAATAGCGACATTCACGCTTAGTCAGGAGGGGGCTCTGACTGTGCCTGACTGGCAACTTTGAAGCGTCAATTGGTAGCCTGCCAGCCGAGCGGAGTCTGAATTTCAATGCCTGTGCAATGCTCCCAAACACACCGGTCAGCACGCCTGCAAGCCAATCGCACCTTATCGATACCGCCCATGGACTCTCAAGCAGGACCACCACCCCCTCCCAGTGTACCTGCCCATCCCACTAGGGGTCATAATCGAGGATCCCGAGTTGCTGTACAACAGCAACAATCCATTATCACACCACCTCCGTCCGATGCATCGTCCGACAAATTTATGATCCACTGGACTATCAATCAAACCGACAAGCTTGTTGCCTGGCTGAAGAAACATCCTGCTGACTGTGGAGTTCTTTTCTCAAAGAACAAGGCTGATCGTCCTGAAAGCACAGAACAACCGTTAGCCAAGGAGAAAATTGCTATCTGCGCTTTCATCGCAGAATCTATTTTCAGCAATGATGACGATTGGAAAGACCGCTACAAAGCTATGCCAAAAAAATTCAAGGGGTCGGTATCAAACCGAATTGGCTAGTATGTTGTTTTTTCTTCTGTCAAATGTAACTAACATAGTACAGCCTTCAAAGAACCTTTCATGTGCATTACCGGTCTCTTCATCAAACAGGTCAAGGCATCCAGCCTGGTGCTGATGCTGACAACCTCCAAGCTGCAATCCGCAAGGAGTTTCCATGGTACGACGATCTCTATGCCATTTGGAATGGCATCCCCAATTTCACTGTCAAACTGTCGAACTCCCGACCTACAAAATCTCGCGGCGCCAATTTCCTCAAGCTTGTAGCCCCAAACAAACATCTTGGTCCCGCTCCAGCTATGGATGGAGGTGCAGACCCGGGCGCAGCCACAGCCGCGACCACAGCTGCAACCACAGACGAGAGCGCAGCCACCATACAGGTTGCCTCAGCTCAGGCCGACGCTGATCATGACGTGGACTTTGACATGGGATGGGATGGTGATGAGGGGTTGTTTGATGAAGAGAGTGGCTTTGCAAGACCGGAGTATATCGGAGATGCTGGCATGCAAAAAGGAAAACAAAAGGTATGTGCAACTACTACTAGGAAGTGGCACGGGTACTCCGAGTTCTCGTGCACCCACCTTGCTCGCACACTCATGCAGCCGCCTCTTGCGTGCGGCATTCACTCCCCTGGCGGACCCATCTCGTGCAGCCGCCTCCTGCGTGCGGCGTTCACTCCACTCGCGCATCTGTCTCGCTCGTGCACCCTCGCACGGCGTGCACTCCCCTGGCGGACCCGTCCCGCTCTCACACCCTCGCGCACCCACCTCCCACGTGCCGCGCGCACTCCCCTGGCGGACCCGTCTTGCTCGCGCACCCTCGTGCAGCCGCCTCCCGCGTGCGGCACGCACTCCCCTGGCGGACCCGTCTCGCTCGCACACCTCCATGCACCCGCCTCCCGCGTGCGGTGCGCACCCCTCTGGTGGACCCGTCCCACTCGCGCACCCTCGCGCAGCCGCCTCCCGCATGCGGCGCGCACTCCCCCGGCGGACCTGTCTCGCTCGCACACCCTCGCACACCCACCTCATCAGCAAATCACTTGGTTCTGGACAGTACTGGACAGTGCTGTACAGAGTCCAAGAAGCCCCAGACTAGTCTAGTCTGGCTAGTCCTGTCCAGTGACATGATGTCTGTCCAGCTCTGTCCAGCTCTGTCCAGAGACATGATCTCTGGGGCTCTGGGAAGCTGTGGATCTGGAAGTCCTGTGGATGTCTGTGGTGTTCTGTGGATGTCTGTGGAGTTCTGGGAGTTATAGGAGCAGTCTGGGAGACACTGGAGAACACTGGGAGGTTCTGGAGAGGTCTGGGAGTCTGGGGATCTGGGAGGTTCTGGGGTGGTCTGGAGGGGTCTGGAGG
>JBBPLV010000726.1:0-14906 GCA_038089975.1 Boletellus ananiceps | reverse complement strand
ACTGAGCACCAGGGCTCATAACCTATAGAATACTCAGTAAGTCACTAAGTAGGAACTAAGGTAACTATGGTGCGATGTAGCTATTGCTTACATAAGCTGTATATACCATATATGGAATATTCCAACACCAGGTTCAGTTCAGTTCAGTTGCTATAGGTTCAGGTTCAGGTTCAAGCTAGGGGGGGGGTGAACCTGAACTGAACTGAACTTTGGCAACCCTAGTTTGGTTAGTCTGCTCAGTCTGACCATCTCCTTCAGGGTGGTATCCAGAGGTGAAGTGGAGTGTCATCCTGAGGGCCTTACCCACAGAGCAGAAGAAATGGGAAACGAACTCTGAACCTCTGTGGGAGGTGATGTGGGACAGGACTCCATGCTTGGAGAAGACATGGGTGACAAAGATCTTTGCCAACTCCAGGGAGGAGATAGTATTGTGAGTAGGGATGAACACCCCTTGCTTGGAGAGGCAGTCCACAACCACCAGTATGGCGGTGTGCCCATCAGACAAGGGTAAGTGTTCGATGAAGTCCATGGAGATGGAATTCCACAGATGTTCAGGAATGGGGAGTTGCTTGAGAAGTCCATACAGACAATGGCAGGGCATCTTAGCACAGGTGCAGGAGGTGCAGGAGCTGATGTAGTCCTTTACCATGGATTGGACTCTGGGCCAGGTGTATTCACGTCAGACCAGCTCTAGTGTCTGATTCTGGCTGAAGTGGCCAGCTAGGGGGTGGTCATGTTTGTAGTGGAGGATGCAGAGGTGGAGGTCATTAGCATCAGGCATGTAGATCTGATCATCAAGATGGAGGAAGCCATCAGGGTTGACAGACCAATGAGAGTTGGGGGGAGAGTTGGACATGTGGCTCCAGGCCACAGCGTCAGAGGGTAGAGCAGAAAGGATGTCATGGGGAAGCTGGTCCACATCAATGACAAGGGTGGCACGGAGAGCAGGAGAGAGGAGGTAGGTTGCGTGGAGGGAGGACACAAGCTGGTCACAAGTAAAGACAGGATGGAGGTTGTGGGGGCTGGTGTGAGCATAATCCCCATCCCCCCCTTTGGGGTAGACATCCCAGCATTGAGTGAGGGAATCGGGCTTGGCACCAAGGTGCCCGGGGTGGAAGCAGATCACCAGATTGAACTGGTAGAGGAACTCCAACCAGCGCACCTAGTGCCGGGTCAGGAGCTTGGACGAGGTGAAATACTCAAGGTTCTTGTGGTTGGTGACCACATCAATTGGAGCAGCAGAACCCTCAAGGTAATGCCACCAATGCTGTAAAGCTTCAAAGATCGCCAGGAGCTCCTTGTCATGAGTGTCGTAGTTGAGCTCCAGAGCAGTGAGGGTATGGGAGTAGAAGGCAACTGGACAGATCTTGCCATTGGAGCAGCCAATAGACAGGATGCCGGCGATGGCATAGTCTGACATGTTGGTCTCAACAAAGAGTAGCGCATCCGGAAGCCAATGGGAAAGGATTGGAGCAGAGGTGAAAGCATCCTTGAGATGCTGAAAGGTGGAGCAGCATTTGGTGGAGAAGTTCCAAGGGGTGTCCTTCTATGTCAAGCAGGTGAGGGGAACAATGATGTTGGCATAGTTAAAGATGAAGCGGCAGTAGAAGTTGGTGAAGCCCAAGAAGGACTGGACGTCGTTGACCTTGTAGGGTTCAGGCCAATCAATGATGGCCTTCACCTTGTCGACAGACATGGACAACCTGCCTGTGGACAACTGGAAGCCGAGGTACTTGATGGAGTCGAAGTGGAACTTGCACTTCTCCAGCTTGGCGTAGAGGCCATGCTGCCGGAGGCAGTGGAGGACTTCACAGACATGCTGCTTGTGGAAAGCAAGATCAGGAGAGTAGATGAGGATGTCGTCATGGTAGACAACCATGCAGACATCAAGGAGGTCTGTGAAAATACTGTTGACAAACCTCTAGAATGCAGTGGGGGCATTGGTGAGACCAAAGAGCATGACACACCACTCGAAGGAGGCATAGCAGATGCAGAAGGTGGTCTTCCACTTGTCTCCCTTGGTGACATGGACTATATGGTATGCATGTTGGAGGTCAATCTTGGTGTATATCCAGGCTTTGGATGGAGCATCCAGAAGGCCAGAGATAAGGGGAAGGGGGTAGCAATCTTTCTTCGTGATTTTGTTGAGTCCACAGAAGTCCACCCACAAGTGGAGTGAACCATCCTTTTTGTGGATGAAGAGGACTGGAGCTTCATGAGCAGAGCTGGACTGTCGGATGAAACCATAGTTGAGGTGCTCGTCAAGGAACGAGCAGAGGGCATCAAGCTCAGTAGGGGAGAGGGAATAGATGGTTCCAAGAGGAGGTGAGGCTTCTTCTTCCAGATCGATCTTGAGATTGAACTCACAGTGTGGCAGTAGCTTGGTTGCCTTCACTTTGCTGAAGATATCCATGAAGTTGTGGTACACCTCTGGGATGCTGGAAAGGTCTGGAGGCAGGTCTGGAGAGGCAGAGGCTGTGCAGAGCCTCACTGAGTCCTCTGGTCAGAGGTGGAGGGTGAATTGCATGGATCCTTCAAGCCGACAAGCATGTGAATACACTGCAGTGTTAATGAAAGAGATGCTTGGTGGCGGGGATGTGGGAGGTGAGTTGGGGACAGATGGACCAGAGTCCAAGAGATTGTCAGAGACAGATGTAGGGAGAGGAGTCATGGGAGCAGACTCAATGGAGGAAGGTACTGGGGGTGCAAGCACTTGTTGTGTGCTCGATTGGAATCTGATGCTGTCCAATACCCAGTCAATCAATGGACTGTAGTGGGTGAGCCAAGCATGTCCAAGCATGAGAGCACAAGAGGAGTCAAGTGGAGTTACAAAAAAGGTTTCAGAGGTGACATCACCAGAAGAGAAGCAGAGGCTGAGCTGGACAGTGTGGGAAATGGTGGTGTTGGAGGATCTGTCAAGAAGACAGAGAGCGAGCGGAGGGACATCAACACATGGAAGAGAATGTTTATTGACAAAAGCAGAATCTATGAAACAATGGGTAGAACCAGAGTTGACTAATGTGGAGACAGAAGAAATAGTATGAGACAGAATAGAGATGGAGGGCATGAGGGCATTGGAGTCAGAAAAAGTGGACGCATTGAGACAGACCTCCATGATGGCACACTTGGAATCAACACAGTCTCCAGGGTGTGCAGAGGATGGAAGACTGCTTACTGATTTTTTGACTCTGTAGCGGCAGGAGTGGGGGTCGCTTTGACCATGGCTGCTCTAGCCTTGGAGGCCTTGGAGGAGGACTTTGGGCAGTCCTTAGCATTGTGTCCAGGGAGTCTGCAGAACATGCAGAGTCCATTCTTAAAGCACCGCTGGCACTCCTCTTCAGTCAGTTTGCCATCTTTGCCCAGGTGTGAGGGCATGACAGACAAAGCAGAGGAGGCCTTGGCAGAGAAAGAAGACGATGGGGTCACCTTTGCAGAAGAGGTGGCAGGGGTGGCAGAGGACTTGGCAGAGGATGAGGGCAGAGTAGTGGCAGCTTTGGGAGTACTACTGGAAGAGGACAATGGAGTGGGTTTGGACTGACGAGAGACCTCTGACTTATGTTTCCAATAGCAGGCATCAATGGTCTGAGCGAGGTAGCAGAGTTTGGAGAGTATGGCAGGCTTGCCAATGCAGGAGATTTTGTCCTTGATATGGTCCGGTAGACCATTGTAGAAGATGTGGCAGAGTGCGCCAGGTCCATAGTCATCCACCTGTCCTGCCAAGCAGTTGAACTCGAAGACATACTTATTAATCTGCTGACCATCCTTCATCATCAAGTGATCAAGCTGGTGCTCTGCATCTCCAACAGGGTCGTACAGACCGAAATTATCCTTCAACTCTTCGATGAAGGACTCATAGTCATCCATCCAAGTAGGACAGCGATGGTAGTGGGCGGAATTCAAGAGGTCTGGTTCAAACCACTCCAGGGCGATGCCCTTGAGGTAGGACTGCACATATACAACTTTGGTGTGGTCTTTCTGAAAGGCTTTGGTGTTGTCCTGGAAATTCAACTCATATTGCACCAGGAAGGTGCAGAGTTTGCAAGGGTTCATTCTATTGAAGGTGTTGGGTTCACGGACCTCGGTCTGCGTGGAGGTAGAGTCGCAATCAGCGCTTGCCTGGGCAAGCATGTGGATTGCCTGAGTCAGAGTGAGCACTGAATCAGAAGGTGGGGGTGGATTGCATGGTGGGCACGGAGGGCCATGCCGAAGCAGCCCATCCCAGTTGGGATTGTCGTGGTCATTGTTGGGGTTGCTCGGAGGGTCAGGGTTGCCATCTGGAGTGAGAGCCCCAGGGGCAGGATCATACAGAGGATTAGCATCATTGTCCAAGATCAATGCACCGCTGATAGAGGAGGCAGGTGCATTGGAAGAGGACTGGGTGTGACATGAGGGAGTGGGGGTAGTCTGACCATCTGAGGGTGGGGGACTCTGAGCCAGGAATGAGAGGAAGGCTCCTGACCCAGATGGAGGAGGAGGAGTGTCTGGATGAGACTTGGCAAGCACTTGAGCTCAAGTCTGGATCATGGTGGTGGTGAGGCAAACGAACACATAAGTGTGAGTTCGAATATACTGTCAAGGTCTGAACTGCTCTGCTCTGCTCCAACAAGGCAGAGGGTGTGTACGGGGCACAGTAAGTGGAGGATGAATGAGGGGGCAGGGAAGAATGAGGACTGTGGCTTCAGTGATGTGGGGGGCACGCTGTGCCCTTATGTATTCTATGTCCTCAAACTTCAGAGGATGGAGGAGCGAAGGTCTGACTGGCCCAAAGGCAGTAGGACAGTGGAAAAGGGGAGTGGAAGTCGGAGTCAGAATCTGACAGAGGGACAGAGGGAGCAAGCAAGGAGGGAACTTAATTGCTATTCGAACTGAGGGATAAGCCCTCAGTGACCATAGCTTAAATACTGTACAGAGGGGAGGGTACTAAACGGAGAAGGAGAGGGTATCATATAGTACATGACAGACATGAGACAGGACAGGAAGCAGCACCAGGTATGAAGGATGGGGCACGAGGTATAGTAAAAGGTCCAGACAGCTGACAAGGTCCAAGTCAGAGGTGGAGGTGGATGGGTTCCACATGGCAAAAGGGGAGGGACGAGTAGTGGGGTCAGAGAATGTCAGAGAAGGCTTACCCACATCAGAGTGGGTCAGACTTGTCACAGTCATGACAGGATTGGTGTTCTGATAGTAGTGTACTCTGGATTTAATCATGTGCTGGAGTGAACAGACTTCTACAGCTTGATCGGTGAACTGACCCTGGGTTTTGTATCCCAGGTAGTCATAGAGGCATGTGTCATAGACCTTGTCAGCGTTGATGTGTCTGACTGGTCGAGGAGTTGAAGGAGGAGGGGTGTAAAGCTTGGCAGCATGCCAGAGCTCATCAGTGACATACTGATTGTTGAGCTCATTGGTCTGATCCAAGGCAATAGGGACAGTCAATGGTAGGGTTGGCTACTTTAAGCCAGAGCATCCCCAGGATTACATTTTTGCTTCCACAGTTGATGATATGGAAGAGGGTCCAGTGGAGAATTCCGCAGGTGTGGATGTAGAGTTCAGTGGTGAAGATGATGTCTCCATTCTGGTTAGAAGTTTAGTCAAACATTTCAAACAGGGATCATCTGGTGTCACATCCCATGTCAGTCTGACCCCTACTTCCAATCCTCTGCCCCTTCCTCTGATCTGATACCCCTATTCAAACTCCTGTATGTATTCTGACTCCTATGTATAGCTCCAACTCTGTTTCTGACCCCCTATATACTTCTCTTAGCTCTATTTAGTTTAATTCCACACTTAGATTTCACCTGTAGCTGTGTTCTCTATGTGAGCACAGCTCTGGCATTCTCCTGCCCAGAAGCACAGCTCTGGGGTAATTTCCCTTCCACCTCCAACTTACTCATTCCATTATAGCCTCCATTATTAATCTGCCTCAGACTCCATATATATACTCTGTACTTACCTCCTGTAACCTTCAGTCTGAATATCAATTCTAGCCATCCTCTCCACTCTTCTCTTCAGTCCACCTCCATTGGATTCTGTCTCCGACCTCTCCATCCTTCTCTGTCTGATCTCTGACCTCAAAGGACTGAGAGTATGCAAGGGTACAGCATGCCACCCTGCATCACTGAGACCAACATCCTCAACACCTCTGACATCTCTGACCTTCCAGACACCTTCTGGACCATTTTCTTCCATCTTGACCTTCCATCTACACCTCTGACTGACCAGAGTGGACCAGAGAAGCACGGGCTCTAACAGATGGGGGTAGCAAGACAGGTGAGGGGAAGGCAATGTTTGCAAGCAAACTGCCAGTCTAGGCAGTTGATATTCACACCACTATCAACAAGAGTAGGAGTATTGATGGCTTTGAGAGTATGAGTGGGTTCTACCAATGAAATGGGGACATGAATCAATTTCTTTTTGGTAGATACAATTGGGGGCATACTAGAAACTCTGAGGAGGGGGCTTGTATTGATTGAGGCCTCTGTTTCAAAAATCCTAGTTGAGGAGAGACACCTTTCTAACCTCTCCTTCTTCTTTGTCATTGTCCTCAATCTCTTGGAGAGAGGGAACAGCTTCTTCAACCTTTTGAACTTTTCATCCAGCAGGTTTTACAAGAATAGGATTGGCGGGGAAGTTGGGGCAGTTGTGACTGCCATGGCCAGGTTTCCTGCAGCAGAAGCAGAGGTTGTTTGCAACACAATGTTGTCACTTAGCAGGGGTGAACTTTGGAGTAGTGTGGACAGCATCTATGTCCATGGCATCTGGGTTTGTCCCAATCTTCAATGGTGGTAGGAACAGTGTCCATGAACATGATGTGGCACATAAGGGAGGGGGGGAGGCCAGTGGAGTAGTAGCCAATGAGGACATGGTCCTCAGTGATACTGGCAAGCTCCTTGTTCTGGAAGAACTTGGAGGAGTATTTGGCAAGGGAGGGTCAAAGACCTTTTTATGGGTCTTGGAGTCTTGTTTCATGGTCATCCAGGTGGTGGACAACCAGGTGATGGCAGAGGGTACAATGTCCTTGTGGTCAAATGCCTTGATGAACACTTTGTAGAAATTAGACCAATATCCAAGTTGGGGTGTAGCTGTAGAGAGGGCCTTTCATTGGAATGTGTTATGATTCCTTGATTCAGCCCTATCTTTTTCCTATCTGTCCCCTCACTTCTTATCTCTAACTCATCATGACTCATCATGACACTTCTTGACTTCTCTTGACTCATTCTTTATCTCCGACTCACAATGACTCATTGTGACACTTCATGACTTCACTTTTACTTCATTTGTACAAGCACAGGTTGGTCTGTGTGCAACCTTTTAAGATATATATACCTAGCACAAGTACCATGTACCCTAAGCTAGTCTTACTCAAATCTAGCCTCATCTCTCAGAACCCCTGAGCCTCTCCTGGCCACACTCTGAACCCCTAGGAGTAGCCTTGCCCTCTCCTAGTAGCAGTCCCATCGAACCCTTGAACCCACAAATGGCTTCTTGAGTCTACACTTGTTGCTACCCACACCAAGCATAACAGAATGTGTTGGCCCAAGTGGTGGCTGACTTTTCAGTCATGTAGGAGAGGGCGAAGGTGATTATCCTATCCTCTGTGTTGTAGATCTTGTGGTTGATGGTAATATAGAAAAGCATGATGTTCATCCATGCTATAGCAGTATCTGGAGAGTTGTCATAAGCAGCAGGGGTACCAATACAAAGTTTGGTGGGTTTCATAGGAGTAGTGAGAGTGGGGGCAGCAGTGGAGTGTTACACAGACTGCGTACAATCTCCTGAGTTCGGTTAAGAGGTCCTATGTTCCTTCTAGGTAACACTCGGACAGCGTCCACTTAATAGTAGGATGAGGACTAATCGAAGTTGGAAGCTCACTATCCTTCAAGGAGGACTCACAGATGGCCAGAGACTGCATGTAGAATTGTGCAGAACTAGCTAAGGAACAAGTATCGTACAGGGCACAGTTTAAATACCTAGGTAGAGCTGTACTTCACTAGTTGTAGTAATTCCTGGTATAGTAGTGAAGAGATGCCTAGTATGGAAATGGGGGAGACACAGCATCAATAATGAGATGATGCTGTGGGAGGGCAATGTGTCCGAGAGTGGAAAGTGGGGCATACCAAATGTAGTAAGTCAAGAGTCCCTGTCCGGTAGTGAATACAAGGGGAATACTGGAAAGGTTGTGTCGTCTAAGTAGGAAGGTAAAGTGCACAGGCAGAATAGAGAAGAATGATAGTGCAAACCATAGGCACCATCGACAGTTGTAACATTACCCCCATCATATGTCTGAACCACCGGATCAGACCCTGCCAAGTTGCTTGACTCCGAGAGTATCTGTCTCAAAGAGGTAGTTGGATTTGCTCCCATCCATGGACCTTGCGCAATTTGGTGCACTGTGGCCTCGAAGTCCACAACGTCAGCATTCTCGCTCAGGACAAGCGTACTGGGGATGACCAGGTGCGGGGAGGAAGCAGTAAGGACAGAGATAGTGGGGACAGGCTGTTCAATAATGTGTCTGCGAACCGCATTGATGGCAACTTGCCGTTTGATTTGCTCCTCAAGGAGAGGGAGAGACGGGGCTAGGGGATCAGAGTTCTCCATCTGTGATATCGTGACTTCCCAGTCAAGCCAGAGCACGAATTCACTGGCCCATTCGTCGTTGTCGGGGGGCAGGGGGAGGAACGGGGAGAGCAGGCAAGGTAGAGGAGCGAGGCAGAGTGGAGGGAGGTTCAGAGGGAATGGAAGGGGGGATTGGTGTGGGGGGTTGGACTGTCACGAAGTTAACGGCTGGGACAGAGGGACGTTGTACCATGGCTCCCTCCTTGCCAACTCCGGTGTGACCGTGTTCGCCCAATGAATGCCTTCGCAGGATGACAGGGGCATCAGCCATGTAATGGGTCCGCTCATCGTCAGTAAGGGAGAGTAACTGTTGTCGGAGAAGTGGGAGATGAATGTTCTGTGGGAGTAAGGCGATCAATTCCAGTAACCCTGCCTCTGTTAATAATTCGAAGAGCATACAGCGAGCATGACCAAGGTGCTGGAGAGTGAAGGTGGAGTTGAATTGGTGCTGGATTCCCAATTCAGTGGCGGTCCGAAAGATCGCAATGGTTTCTACAGTTTGGCGACAACAGTGAACAAAGAAAGAATAGAACCGGATGATCAAAGGGAGGTACAGGGAAAGGCGAAACAATGGGAGATGTTCGAGGACAAGAACGGCTCCGGGGTTATCCAGTAGGTTGAACACAAATGTGGATCGATGGAACTCTGATAACCTGTCCAGGTGAAGTGGGGGGTTGTCAATGATGGACAGAGGTCGAGAAAGGGTAGCCATGTAATATTTCCGAAGTATACGAAGAATTCAGCAGGTGTATACCTTGGCAAAGAAAGAAAAATTGGTTGAAGTGGAAGAAATATTCACCAGCCAGAGGCATTCCCTCCCCACTGCCCAGCTCCATTGCTATTGTCTGGGAATGTCACCGCAAAACGTGGAGACCAATCATGTTCTGGTCACGCAGGTGGCGGTTGGTCTTGGGTAGGCTCATCGGCCCAAGCAACCGGAGGAGGGGGATGATGATGGCAAGCGGGGAGAGGAGCTAGCGTAGACTGGATGTCCACCTGGCGGTTCAGAATGTGCCAATGGGTGTTCCAAAGGCAGAGCAAAATAAGGAAAAATGGGAGGAATAAGAAAGCGAAATAAATGGCAAGAAGGTTGAAAGTGGGGGTGGAGATGGAAGGCATATTGTAGCATGTTTTTAAGTAAGGAGGTTGTGCTATGATCTCGCTGGTCTTCTTCGTCTGGTTGGGGGGAAATCCTTGGGTTGGGAGGCCTTATTATTCCATTAGTAGTGCATGAGAATTTCCCAAATTACGCTCCGGTTCCCAAGTGTTTTCGGCAGAGGAATACCCTTTCCATGAAACCAGGTACTGCCTTCACACTGTGGAGCCCCTGTGGCTTAAGATCCGCGCCACTTTGTATTGTTCTTCCCCATTGATTTGATCCGGGAGTGGGTTGATAAAGTTTGGGCCATGTTCTGCAGTTTCGTGATAGGGGGTTAGGAGCGATGTGTGGAAAACAGGGTGTACTCGCCAAGTTGGAGGCAGGTGCAGTTGGTAAGCGACTGGGAAAATGACCTTTTCGATTTCAAAGGGGCCTTCTCATTTTGGGGCAAGTTTTTGGGATGGGTAATGGAGTTTCAAGTTCCTGTTATCGAGCCAGACGCGATCTCCTATCTTCCACAGTTTGTAGGGTGTGCGAACCTGTTCCTGCATTTTCTGTTGAGCCACATGATGGGCCTGCTGTACTTCTTCCCTGGCTTTAGACAAAAGGGTGAGTCTCTGTTTGAGAGCTGGGATGAAAGTTTTTCCGATGGCAGGGTATGACCGAGGTTCATATCCTAGCATGAGAGAAAAGGGGGATTGCTTGGTCACAGAGTGTGCTGCGGAATTGTGCACGAATTCAGCCATGAGGAGGAGGTCAGCCCAAAGGGAGACGTTTCCTTGGCAGAAGATGTGGAGGTAGGTTTCCAATTCTTGATTAACCCATTCCATTTCTCCATTGGTCTGTGGGTGATAAGCAGTGGAGAGTGTGAGGTTGTATCCCAGTGGGCAGGAGAGTTCTCGTGCAAATGCAGAGGCGAACTGAGGTCCTCTGTCGGAGATACATTGTTCATGCAGGCTGAATCTGGGGAATACGTGTTGGAAAAAGAGGTTTGCTATTCCTTTGGCATCGATATCCTTAGAGCAAGGGTAGAAAATTACCCCCTTCATAAGGCCGTGGTCGACCACGACCATCACAGAATTGAAACCCTGAGACAGGGGCAGACCGGTAATGAGATCGACAGAGATGGACTGGAAAGGATGGGTGGCAGTGCTTGGAAGAGGCCATGCTGGCAGTACAGTCAGATGCGTCAGCACCTTATTGGCCTGACAGGCAGCGCACCCGAGGAGGAAGTTTCTCATGAAAGTGGAAAGACCCAGCCACCAATAGTCGCGCTGCAACAGGTGTAACATTCGGAAAAACCCGGGGTGCCCAGTGGTGGGTGCCTCATGAATGGCGAGAACCAAAGCATGCCGAGCTGGTGCAGGGACATACAAGCACCCCTTAAAGTAGAGCTTGCCATCGTCGAAAAGCCAATCCAAGTGGGACACGCATGGGAGAAGGGAGGTGCCCTGACGTAGGGCATGCAGTGCATCAACAACAAAGGGGTCAGAGGCAGTGGACCGAGAAATCTTGTTGACAAGGGCGACGTCCAAGAGGCGAACAAAATGTTTGGCAGGCAACAGGATTGCATCCTGATTGTCATTGAGAGTGGAGACATCAGGCAAGCAGGAGAGCGCATCGGCAGGACCCATCTGAGTGCTTGGGACATGGGAAAAGTGCAGATTGAAATCCTGGAGGAAAAGCATCCAGTGAGCCTGGCAATGGGACAATTTATGGGGCTGCTTGAAGTACGCCAGGTTTCTATGGTCTGTGAGGACGGTAACAGGATGTGTGGTGCCCGTCCGGTATTGCTTCCACTCCTCAAGAGCACGGATGACAGCAAGTAACTCCTGATCATAGATGTCGTAGTTCCACTCCTCCAGGGAGAAAGTTTTGGAGAGATAGGCACATGGGTGTAAGTTGCCATTACCATCCTTCTGCATAAGCACGGCACCGGACGCCATGAAGGAGGTGTCCATCATGACCCAAAATGGGGAGTCAGTATGGGGGAGGTGAAGAATCAGACAAGCAAGAAAGGCTGTTTGGAGATTATGGAAAGTGATGTCACAGCTGGGGGTCCATTCCTAGGCAGCGCCCTTCTTGGTAAGGTTGTGTAATGGGCGAGTGACGGCGGAGAAGTTAGGGATAAATTTCTGGTAGAAGTTGCAAAACCTGATGAATGACTGGACAGCCTTGACAGACCTGGGAGGGGTCCATTCCTGGATGGCTTTCAACTTGGAAGGATCCAGAGTTATGGCTCCGGGTTGTATGATCATTCCTAGATACTCCACCTCGGACACATTGAAGAAACACTTGGAGAGTTTCAGGAAAAGGTGGTGGTTGTGCATTCGCTGGAGGATGCAGAGGGTCCAGTGATGGTGGAGCTGGGCATCCCCATTGGTGTGGATAATGAGGTCATCCATGTAAATCAGGAGCCAGCCCTCCGAGATCATGTCACGGAAGATGTCATCCATGAGAGCCTGAAAGGTTGGAGGGGAATTGCACAGTCCGAAGAACATGATGGTGGGTTCATACAGTCCGTATGGGGTGATAAACGCCGCCTTCCAGGTGTCTGAGGCTTTGATACGGACGTTGTTGTAGCCCCAATGAACATCCATCTTTGTGAAGAGGGAGGAGTCTTTGAGTTGATCAATGAGGTCGGAGATCAATGGGAGAGGATAGGCATTCTTAACAGTGTGCTGGTTGAGGTATTGATAATCCTGGCGTGGTTGTAATCCACCATCCTTCTTCTGGACAAAGAAGAAAGGAGAGGCCTGTGGGGACTTAGAGGGTTTGATCTTTCCTGATTTGAGATGTTCATCCATGAAAGCTTTGCAAGTAGCGAGTTCAGTCAGATTCAACAGGTAGGCTTTTGCCACTTTTGGCACAAAATCTGGGGTAAGATCAATAGCGTGGTCATAGGTACGAGAGGGAGGTAATTCTCCGTCCTTGGGCTCCTCGAAAACACTTCGGAATTCCTTGTACTCATGTGGGAGGGTAGTGTCTGCTTTGGTCACTTGTTGGGCAAGCTCGGTCGAGATAGTGACTTTGGCCAGGGTTTCCAATTCCAGGGACAATCCGAGGTATCGAAGTAGGTACCTTTGGTTAATGGGGTCAATTCAGGACAGTCCTGGAGAGTCAGGGACGTTGATGTGCCCGGTTGTCCAATCAATGGTGGGGTTGACCTCCTGAAGCCAATTCATTCCTAGGATGATTTTCTCGGTTCCACAGTCAATGACCAAAAGCGTCGTCATTCCGTCCGGGATCCGTAAACGACATTGAGGACTACGTACTGTCAGATGATCCCATTTTTGTTTTTGGAGCCATCCACATTATGAGCACAAATCGGTTGTGGAAGTCTGTAGGCTTTCCATCCTTTGAGTCGTACGAGGTATTTATTGATGAAACATCCAGTTGCTCCACTGTCCACTAATGCTGAGATTTCAACGCTTTGAATCACATCAGATTCATATAGGCGAATGGGGAGTTTGATTGCTCTAGAGTGAGGGCCTAATACAAATACAGGTGTGACAGAAAGGGGAGGTAAAGATGTTGTCACTTTCCTCCCAGTCAAAAATCCTGGGACGTGTCGAGTACTTGTATGTCTTGATCTTCAGTGGTGCAGGTGTGAAGGATACGGAGTAGTTCTTCTCTGGGCAAGTTGGAGTTCTGGATGAATTCTCCAAGGGCGTCTTCCCTGGTTTCTATGGCTTTGACGTTATGGGGTCTGGCAGGGAATCGTCAAGGCCAAGGGTCTCTGCGAGGATGGTTAGTGGTGTGACACCCTACTCAATGACAGATGAAACATTTGTTGTTTTTCATATGTTCTGCCCTTTCTACTGGGGTGAGGCGAATGGTATCGACGTCCATAGCGTTGGGGTCGCGATGGTTATGGGCTCCTCTGGAGGTTGGAAAGGGGATATAGTTCTTCCGCTCCCAAATCTTTCGAAGGCGTTGTATGTTTTCGTCAAACATGTGGGCCTTTTTAATCCAATCCCTCCATTTCATTGGCTGGGGGTTCAGTGTGGCCATCATATTGGCCAGTCGTTCATCAACTCCTTGTTGAAGAATGTTGATCAGGATCTCATCATGTCCTGTCTCCAGTTTACTCCTCATCACCTTCAATTCAAAGGTAGTAATGTATGTGTCGAAGTTGCCCCTCTGGAGTCTCCCAGGTAGTGTTCTTTCTCCTTCATCTCTGAAATCATTCTGCTTTAACTCATATAGCTCATTTCGAGCTCTTTCCTGTTGTTCAGTAGGGACAAAGGAATCCTGAAATCCTTCTCAGAACTGGGCAAAAGTGGCGTCCATGACCTTTGGGTACCAAGTTTCAGCGAATGCAGCCGCTCATCCTTTATTCATCTTGTTAAGACAGGTGAGGATCAGGAGCGAGTCAGTGTCATAAATATCTTGGTTGATGGTGAAGAAGGCAGTCATGGCTAGCATCCATCTAGTTGCTTTGGCAGCACTCCCATCAAAGTCTCCAGATAAGGCGGCCCAGAGTTCTCCTTTCTTTTCATGTCAGGCTGGGTCTGCCATTGGTACATCCTCATGTTTCTCAGTTGTGTCTGTGATGAGTACTACTGGGGAAAGGGCTGGAGCGGGGGTGGTAGCCAGAGCCAAGGAAGCGTGTTCAAGGACTGTTTCTGGAGTTACAGATCGTCACCTTCTTCGTTCTCTAAATAGGAGGCTAGGAGGGGGTGCTCTTGGTACGTTGGAAGGACCGGCGATTCGTCTAGTGGGGACTGGGGAGTTGGTTTGGTAGGGGTTTTCGAAGGGTCTCGGTTCAGTAGGAGTGACGCTAGGGGTTTGCTCGTCCTCAAAGAATACTTCCTTGTGTTCTGTTCCTTCCTCAGGTTCTAGGGAAGATTCAGGTTCATCTGGGGTTCAGTATGACGTGGTGTCAGAATGTTTGCCCTTCTGCTGGATAGCAGGGGTCTAAGGTTAGCTAGTTCTTTTGTTACGCAGACTGCATACAATCTCCTGAGTTTGGTTAAGAGTGTTACAACTCCTGACGCGGTCTACGGTTTGCGTTATCACTCTTCTTTGTTCTGCCCGACTACTCTTCCCTCTTTCTTAGATGACACGACCTTCCCGGCATTCCCTTTGTATCCGCTGCCGGATAGGGACTCTTGAACTACCACATTTAGTATGCCCCACCTTCTATCCTCGGACACATAGCCCTCCTACAGCATTATCTCTTTACTGA
>JBBPLV010000725.1:0-14929 GCA_038089975.1 Boletellus ananiceps | reverse complement strand
ATAATCTATGCTGACAAAGTGATTAATCGCTTTGATATGCAAAATAGCAGACCAGCATATGTTCCTCTACCATCAGGCTATAGTCCAGAATCCTCCAATGAAGAATCTAATGCTTCTCTTAGAAGTCACTATCAATCAGTCATTGGATCATTGTTATACATTATGCTTGGAACAAGACTAGATCTAGCCTTCTCTGTCATCAAAATGTCACAGTTCTCAGCCAATCCAACTGAAGAACATCTAAAGCGAGCACTATACATTGTTCACTACCTGGCCACTACCAGAGACCTATGCCTAACCTATGAAGGAAATACCAAAGATGGTTTCCTGGCATATAGTGACACTGATTGAGGAGGAGACCTTGATACTAGACGGTCTACAACAGGCTATTGTGTATTCCTAGCTGATGGAATAGTCTCATGGCTTTCCAGAAGACAAAGGAAAGTGACTCTATCATCCACAGAAGCAGAATATGTGGGTATGACTGAAGTTGCAAAACAACTCAGCTGGATTAAATCCCTGTTCTTTGAACTTGGACAAAATCTTCTGCCCTTGCATTTATATGTGGACAATCAAGGTGCTATCTTTCTTGCATCTAACCCAGCACAAGAAGGACACACAAAGCATATTGCTATACCCTATCATTTCATTAGAGAAAGTGTCCAAGAAGGTTGAATCAAACTCTTCTATATTGGAACTGGAGAACAAAGAGTGGACATATTCACAAAGAATAGGGACATGATTGCCCTATCACCCTTTTAACAGGAGACATAATTGTTTTGAACAACAGAGAGTATTGACGTTCTGGATTACCCAGAAAAAATCCGAGAGGTTCCAGACTAATCAATAAGTCTGGAAGTACCGGATTGACTAAGTCTGGATTGACTAACAAAGTCTAGTATCGGATAGACTAATGTCCGAGTACCTGACTAATACCCATAACCTAATAGGAAGCTATTAGAGGTTGTCAGGGACTGATTCATCATGACTCAACATGACTCATAGTGAGTCATGTGGCTATGTCGGGAACGTTCTACAACAATCATGATTCATAGTGACTTATCATAAGTCATACTGACTAAGCATGAGTCACCTTGACTAGGAACAACTCAGTATGAGTCACACTGAGTCACTATGACTACAGAAAGAGTCAGAGTGAGTCACACCCAGATCACATGATTAGATATGAGTCACTATGAGTCGATCTGACTCCATATGACTCACCTTTAAGGTTCAAACTCCGCTTTATGTAATATATATAAACAGCATGTAATGTACTCAATGCTGTAAGGAATTCACTCAGGATTTCATTTCCCTTCCGACCTTCCTGAGGTCGATCACTCCACAAACTCTATCTTATCTATCACAACCACAGTATCCTATCCAGGTACTGATACTCTACCAAGTTGAAACTCTGCTAGTACAGTGAGTCTCACACTATACAACATCTCTTCATTGCTGTGCTCCAAGTGAGAGTGGATAGTGGTGCTACTATCTGCTACCCCATTTCCTCCCACTCTCATTAGTTTTCCCCATGGAAAGTCGGAGATAAGATATGGCTAGAGGCGACAAATCTCCGCATCTCCTTCCCATCTTGGAAACTTGCTCCCAAACACTTAGGTCCTTTCAAGATCTCTCAGGTCCTATCCCCCCTTACCTACCAATTACGTCTCCCCTCCACATGGAAAATTCATGATGTCTTCCACACCACTCTCTTATCATCCTTCCATACCACCAAAGCACATGGTCCATTGTTCTCATCACCACCTCCTGATGTAATCGAAGGCAAAGAAGAGTATGAAGTGGATGGCATTCTTGCACACAAAAGGTCCCCCGGTCATTATCGGTACCTGACCACATGGAAGGGTTACTCTACATCAGAAAATACGTGGGAACCCGAGAGCAATCTCTGCCATGCCAAGTCTATTCTCTCTTCATATAAAAAAGCTCACTCTTTATGATAGTTTTGATGTCATCTGCCCTAGTTTTCTTTTACACCACCATTCTTCTCAACCTCCTCCTCCCCCTTGTTCACTATGCCTTCTACATTTTCTGTCCCATCACCTACATCATCCTCTTCATGTTCAAGTTGGTCTTCTACTTCTCCTTTGCATTTGCAGCCTGTGTGGCCTTGCTTTCTTCCTGCTTCTTCTATCAATACACTCTATGCCACTATCCTTGCCAATCCCATCCTCGTCCACGTCCTTGACCTTGATCCGCTGTTTGAGGAGGACAAGATCATGCAGGAATTAGTGTGCCTTTTTCATGATGCTTCTCGTGTTCAGTCTCTTCATTTTCAAGCCACCCCCTCCAATTTACCTGTTGATTTTGGCCTCCCTCTTCGCCTCACTATTAACCGTTTCCCTGACCGTATTCTTACCATTCTCCATCTCCATGGATTCCATAGTTATGTCACTCGTCTTGATCCCGCCATTCTCTACCCTACCTTTCACTGCATTTATTGTTCCATACCTCCTGAGGCTTGCGTTCACTACATTCATTCTATAGAAGCCTTTGAGGCCCATCCTCTACCTTTGTCCATTCCTGCTCCCCCTTCTCCACCTCCCCTCCTTGCTCATCTCTCCACAGCCCCGTCCACTCCCTCCTCTGGAGATGTTCCCTCCGACACATCTAGCAAGTACGCTCTAGACCAGTCTGCTCTTGCCCTTAATTGGGCCAATATCCAACTCATCCATCTCCCCAATGGCTCACAGGTCCTCTCCTTGGCTGTTCAAACAGTCGCATCCCCTATTCATCGTCGACCTGCTACCACCTCCACCTGCTGCTTTCACTGCAGTCTTCTGGGTCATTATCAAGACGACTGCCCAGAATATTGATGCCCCTCCTGTAACGCCCTTGCCCCTGGCCATCCTGCTTGGTGTTGCTTTACCACCCAATGCTCCTTTTGCCCAATGGGGACATGGACCCCACTTTTGCCCTGCATGTACCTGTGGACGCTGCAATCAGACTGGTCACCTCCTCGATGACTGTCCATTTGAACATTACACTCCTGAACAAGCCACTGGAGTATTCGCTGGCCCTCCTACATCGTCAACCAGGCCTTGAGGCTCTTAAACCTGGAGTTTGAGCATATGAAGGGGGTAATGTTACAATTTCTTTCCTATATCCACATGTTCTCCTATTGTCTTATCTTCATCCATCCTGATCCTGCATCCCTGGCCTTTTTCTTTATATTCATGGTCACGTTCTTCTCTTATGGAATGCTCTAGAAGTTTCCATTATTCCATTGTAGTCATATCACTCACGCTCTTGTCTGATTCAACTTGGACCTCCCCATTATAGTTTCCCTTTTGTTCTTTCCCTTTACGGTACTTGGTCTGTGCACAAATACCTCTAGCTATATAAACCTCAGCTACAGACCATGTACCTTATTCTTGATCTGTGCAGTTCAGTGTAACCTTGAGTTGTCCTTAGTTTGAGTCCCTCTCTTCGGGTCCTCATCCTTTGTCTCTAGTCCGGTCTTACGACCGTATAGTCTCTAGTTCCCTTCAGGCTGAGTCATACCTCTTCATGAGTGTCCTGCCCATTGGCCAGTCCTAGTCTCCACACTTGAGGTATGCCCCTGCATAACACAGGGTGTAAAAATTACCCCCTTTGTGAGCCCATGGTCAACCACGACCAGGACAGAATCAAAACCCAGAGACAGGGGCAAATCAGTGATAAGGTCGACAGAGATGGTTGAAAAGGGCAAGTGGCAGTGCTTGGCAGGGGCTGAGCTGGCAGCACAGTGGGATGCATCAGGACCTTATTGGCTTGACAGGTGGCACAGCCGGCAAGGTATTTTCGTACAAATATGGAAAGTCCTGGCTACCAATAGTCACATTGCAACAGGTGTAACAACCAGAAGAAGCTGGCATGCCTGGTAGCCAGAGCAGTATGTACAGAATGGACTAGGTCTCATTGGGCTGTCTCAGGGATATACAAGCAACTCTTGAAATACAACTGGCTGTCATCA
The DNA here is from genome assembly GCA_038089975.1 of Boletellus ananiceps. Lineage (NCBI taxonomy): Eukaryota > Fungi > Basidiomycota > Agaricomycetes > Boletales > Boletaceae > Boletellus > Boletellus ananiceps. Next base: position 10,953 of record JBBPLV010000725.1, on the reverse strand, counting down.
AAATGCTAGTCAGAGTGGAGAGCATGGGGCAGAAGGGAGGTCCTGGCATGCAGGGCACTGAGGGTGTCTGACACAAACAGGTTGGAGGAGGTGGAGTGCACAATTTTGGAGGCAAGTGCAGCATCAATGAGGTGGACAAAATGTTCAGGTGGAAGGAAAGTGACATCCTGGTTGTCATCTGTAGTGGAGACGTCGGGAAGATGGGAAAGAGTGTCAGCAGGTCCTATGTGTGATCCAGGGATATGAACAAAATAGAGGTCAAAGTCCTGCAAGAACAACATCCAGCAGGCCTGGCAACAGGAGAGTTTATGGGGTTGTTTGAAGTAGGCCAAGTTCTTGTGATCAGTAAGAATGGTGACAGGATGTGCAGTTCCTGTTAGATACTGTTTCTTCCTCAAGGACCCTAATAACTGCCAACAACTCCTGATCATAAATGTCATAATTGTGCTCCTCTGGGGAGAAGGTTTTGGAAAGATAGGCGCATGGATGGAATTTGCCATTAGCATCCTTCTGCATTAGGACAGCTCTGGAGGCTACAAGCAATGTGTCCATCATGACCCAAAATAGAGAGTCCATGTGGGGGAGTCAGAGAAATGGTCAAGAGAGGAAGGCTGCCTGGAGTGTACAGAAGGCCATTTCACATTCTGGGGACCAGTTCCAAACTGTGCCTTTCTTTGTCAGGTCATGGAGGGATTGAGTGGTAAAGGAGAATCCTGAAATGAACTTCCAATAAAAGTTACAGAAGCCTATGAAAGATCAGACTGCTTTTGTGGAGTGCAGAGGGGTCCATTCCTGAATCACTTTCAGTTTGGAGGGATCAAGAGTGATGGTGCCAGGTTTGATGATCATGCTGAGATATTCGACTTCCATGACATTAAAAAAACATTTGGATAGTTTAAGGAAGAGATGATGTTCCTTCATCCATTTGAGTACTTGGAGTGTGTATTGGTGATGAAGCTGGACATCTCCATTGGTGTGGATGATAAGATTGTCCATATAGATCAATAGCCAGCCCTTGGAAATCATGCCATGGAAGATGTTGTCCATCAAAGCCCGGAAGGTGGAAGGGGAATTGCAAAGTCCAAAGAACATTACTGTAGGCTCATATAATCCAAACAGGGTGCTGAACGCAGCTTTTCATGTATCAGATGTCTTGATATGGATATTATTATATCCCCATCAAATATCTATTTTAGTGAACAAGGAGGAGTCTTTCAGTTGGTCTATGAGGTCTGATATGAGGGGGAGAGGGTAGGCATTCTTGACTGTATGTTGGTTAAGGTATCAATAGTTCTGACAGGGTTGCAATCCTCCATCTTTCTTTTGCACAAAGAAGAAAGGTGATGCTTGGGGGGATTTCGATGGCTTAATCTTTCCTGACTTCAAATGTTTGTCTACAAATGTCTTGCAGGTAGCCAACTCCTTTGGATTTAAGGGGTAGGCTTTTGCCACTTTTGGGACAAAGTCTGGTGTTAAATCAATGGCATGGTCATAGGGACGAGAAGGTGGAAGTTCCCCATCATTAGGTTCCTCAAAGATTTCTGCAACTTCTGTAAACTCTGGTGGGAGGGTTGTTTCCTCTTTTTGTACTTTTTGGGCCAGTTCAGTAGAAATCATTACTTGGACAAGTGATTCCGACTCTGGAGATATTCCTAGATATCAGAGGAGATATTGTTGTTCAATGAGATCTGACAATAGTATTGGTGAGGTGGAGTCCAGTATGTTTACCTGGCTGGTTGACCAATCAATGGTCAGATTGATGTCTCGTAACCAGGTGATGCCAAGTATGGCTTTTTCATTGCCACAATCAATGACTAGGAATTTCCTTCATTCTGTCCTGGGGCCAATGGAAATGTGAAGTATCACATAGTTCTGGATGATACCATTTTTGTTTTCTGAACCATCTACATTGTTGGCTCAGATAGGTTTGTTTAATCTTCTGGTCTTCCACCCATGTAGATGGATGAGGTACTTGTTGATAAAGCACCTGGTTGCTCCACTGTCAACTAGTATGGTAATGTCAATGCTTTGTGTTGCATTGGATTTGTATAGGCAAATGGGGAGTTTGATTGCTCAAGAATCGGGGCCTAGTACAAATACAAGTGCAACAGAGAGGGGAGGTAAAGACATTGTTACTTTCCTCCTGCTTAAAAATCCTGAGAAGTATCAACCTTCCAGATTTCCTGGTCTTCTGTGGTATAGGTTCAGAGTATCCGAAGGAGTGCTTCTTGAGGAAGATCCAAGTTCTGGATGTATTCTCCTAGAGCATCTTCTCTAGTTTCCACTGCATTTACTTTATGGGTTTTAGTTGGGAATCTCTGAGATCCTTCCTTGGGATGATTGGTAGTTTGACATCTGACCCTGTGACAGATGAAGCATTTATTGTTCTTCATATGCTCTGCCTGCTCAACAGGAGTAAGCTGTATTGCATTGACATCCATAGCATTTGGATCTCTGTGGCTGTGGGAGGCCCTAGTGGAAGGAAGTAGCAGATAGTTCCTTTGTTCTCTGATCTTTCATAATTGGTGAATGTTTTCATCAAACACATGAGCCTTCTTAATCCAATCTCTCCATTTTGTTGGTTGAGGGTTTAAAGTAGCCATCATGTTGGTGAGTCGTTCATCTACTCCTCTCCTCAAGATGTCAATCAAGATGTCATCATGACCAGTCTCCAGTTGACTCCCAGTGAAAACTGGTTATGATCAGGTGTGACCAGGTATCAACCTGCCAGCTTTGATGTGACAAGATATCAAATTTCAATATGTGTTATGTAATATTATTGCATTGTTATCACACTTGATATCGATTACAATGTCAATCTGAGTGTTTTGTTGCACAATATCACTGCAACTGCAGTAAACATGCATCAATTGCATGAGAAAACGATGTATATGCTGGCCTGAACAAGCTCAATAAGACCAAGGCATGTGACTGCCCCACTGCATGTACCCCATTCCCCCAAACAATTTCCTTCTCCACATCTCTACTTTCCCCCATCCTTCCCAATTGCAGGGGATCCTCCTGCTACTCCTTGGCAAGATTTTCAAGAAGAACAACCTACAGAGCCTCCTTTTTGTCTACCTGAACACTCACTAAATCCCCCTCCTCCAAACAGAACTCACTCACTCCCCACCTATCTACCACCCACACACCCAACATGCTTGCTCCCCACCTTGTTAGTGCATCCACCCATTCTCACCTGTTTCATTTGCTAACCCCCATGCCCTGCATCCAACACCCTCACTCCCCACCCATTCGTGCACCCCACCTATTCACCACCTGCATGCTGAAGCACTCATTCCCTGCCTGTTGTGAGTCTCACCATTCCCAATTGTTTCTTTTGTTGACCCTAGTGCCCCTACTGTGCACCCCATTCATTTGCCACCCATTCCACATGCCCTGCTGTGAGTGACAAGATGGGCGATGGTGTGGAGATAGCCACAGGCGATGGCAGGTGACCATGCAGAGATAGCCCACTGTGAGTGACAAGACAAGCAATGGGCAATGGGCAATGGGTGATGGCATGAAAACAGTCCAGCATGGGCAACAAGGAGACAGGACTGTCTCCTTGTTGTCTCGGACTTGTTGGTGCACCCCACCCTTTTACTAACCCATTTCTGCCCCTTTGCTGACCCCATTGACCCCTCCATGCATCCCACCTGTTTGCCTGGCACAGAGATGTCTGCAGATGAGACTGCTGCCCATTCGCCTGCCATCCCGCACACCCAATGCACCTCATCTACTCCTATCCTATTTGCTCTCATCCCATCCACTTCTATTCTCACTCTCTCATTTTCATGAACCAATCATTTTTGGATTCACAACTGGTTTCGGAGTATTTTGTACTGGTTCTGATTGTACTACCCCCAATTAATACTGTTTTATATGTGGTCAGATGTGGTCAGATGGAGAGCGATCTGAATATAAACAGGTGTGATGAGATTTCAAATGGATTGTGCATTTGATATGTGGTCAGATATAATAAGAAGTGACCCAAGCCTATGTCGAAAGTTGTGAATGGGTCAAAATATCATGACATATGAAATATGCACATGGATTGATAACTGATGATACCTGGTTCTGCCCTGTCATATCAAAAATCTCAAATAAGTCCCACTTTATAGGGAGATTATCACAAGGTATGAAACCAATCTCAACACATTGTTGGTTCATATCTCATCACACCTAGTCACACCTGATCATAACCAGTTTTCACTGGGGTTGACTCCTCATGACCTTTAGCTCGAAGGTCATCACATATGTGTCAAAATTCCCCCTCTGCATTCGTCCAGGTAACGCTTTTTCACTTCCATCCTTAAAGTCACTTTGCTTTAGCTTGTATAGCTTGTTCCGTGATCTCTCTTGTTGTCCTGTGGGGATGAAGGAATCATGGAATGCTTTGCAGAATTGGGCAAACGTGCTATCTGCTACTTTTAGATACCAGGTTTCAGCAAATGCCACTGCTTGTCCTTTATTCATCTTATTGAGGCAGGTGTAGATGAGGAGCAAATCATTGTTGTAGATGTCCTGGTTTATCATAAAGAAGGCAGTCATGGCCAGCATCCATCGTGTCACATCAATGGTATTTCTATTGAAATCCCCAGGTAAGGCCACTCGAAGTTCCCCCTTCTTTTTGTGGTGGATAGAATCTGCCATTGGAGTATCTTCATCACATTCTGGGTTGGTGATTAAGATAACAGGGGAGAGTGAAGGAGCAGTTGTAGGAGGGGGGGCAAGAGTGGCATGCTCAAGAACAGTTTCTGGTGTAACTGACCTTCTTCTCCTTCATTCTCTGAACAAGAGGCTAGGGGGGGCAGTTGAGGTGCTCCAGAAGACGTTGCTTTCCATCAAGATGGGGCTGGAGATTGAGTTTGGTAGGGGTTCTCAAAGGGTCTGAGTTCTACAAGGGTTGTCCCTGGGGTTGGCTCATCTTCAAAGAATACTTCCTTGTGTTCTGTTCCTTCCTTGTATTCAGGAGAGGATTCATGCTCTTCTGGGGTTTGGTATGGCATGGTTTCTAGGGTGTCTTGCCCTTCTGCTAAATAGCAGGGGCAGATGAGAGAGCTAGTTCTTTTGTTACACCGTGTGTACAATCACTGGTTTGAGTGTTTACAAGGGTCTCTTATGGGTATGAGAAGGTATTCTCCTCATAAAGACAGCACATGCTCAATAGTGGTGTGAAGACTAACAGAGTTCTTCCTAGTTCTCACTATCCTTCCTAGGACTCATGGAAGCCAGAGACTGCACGTAGGATTGTGCAGAACTAGCTAAAGGACAGCTACAAGTGTTACCTAGTGTGGTAGCATGGAGAACGCAGCATCAATAATGAGATGATGCTGTGGGAGGGCTATGTGTCCGAGAGTAGAAAATGGGGTATACCAAATATAGCAACTTAAGAGTCTCTATCCAGTGGCAGATACAAGGGGAACACTGGGTAGGTAGCATCATCTAAGTAGGAAGGAAAAGTAGATGGAAAGAACATAGAAGAGTCATACTGCAAACTATATCGACCCAGGATGAAGTCTGTAACAGTTGCTCCACCTCCTCATACTGCCATCACTCTGCTTCCTCTCATTGGTGATGCTCCTCCTCCTCTCACACTCACTGCTTCATTTCATCAGTATGCACTGATCACTCTGACTCTACCATACACCTCACACTCTGCCTGGTGTTGCACCTGCAGCTCCTCCTTGTGCTGCTCTGTCACTGCTGCACATCTTGCCTTTTCTATGGCTTTTGCCTGTGTAGTGGCCTTGTCATCCTTGGAGTTGGTCAACAAGTCATCATCATTGACATGCCAAAGATGGTGGTCAAAGGTTAAGTGATGCATAGCCCAGTTTCCCTTTTTATCCTGTCTATTTTGGTTTTCGAACTCTGACTCCACATTGTTGTAACCATGTGGTCTTGGCCTAAGGCCTTCAAGGGTTCAGGCCCTAAGAGGGGGACACTGTCATGACCATGATAAGTCTGATCCACTCTAACTCAGGTAAGCCTTCTTTGATAGTCTCTGTCCTCACTCTATTTGTCTCTCCCCCTTCACCATGTGAAACCTGTCCATCTTCACCTCTAACTCAGATCCTGTTAGCTGTCTGGACTCTTTTACAATACCTTGCGCTTCATCCTTTGTATCTCATGCTTTGTCCTGTCTTCCTGTCAGTACCCTGTCTTGTGTCTGTCGTGTACCATATGACACTCTCTCCTTCTCCATATAGTACCTTCTCCTCTGTACAGTATTTAAGCTATGGTCACTGAGGGCTTATCCCTCAGTTCAAATATCAATCAAGTTCCCTCCTTGCTCACTCTCTTTGTCTCTCTGTTGGATTCCAACTCCAACTTCCTGTTCCCCCTCCCTACTGTCCTTCTGCCCTTGGGCCAGTTGGACCTCTACCTCTTTGCTGTCCCTCTGCCTTCAGGCCAGTCAGACCCTTGCTCCTCCATCCTTTGAAGTTTAAAGACACAGAACACATAAGAGTATAGCATGCCTCTTGCATTACTGAAGCTGCAGTCCTTGTTTATCCTTGTCCCCTCATTTTTCCTCTGCTTACTGTACCCCCTATTGTCACGACCCGTGTCAGCTCCGGCCCCTATCTCCGTTCCTCCGCCCCTATCTCCATTCCTATCTCTGTTCCGACTCTGTATGTACCTCCGGACTCCGTTTCTCCTACCTCCGATCTTATCTTATCTCCGTATATACATTCTTGTATCTCTGTTAGGATTAGTTCCGCTCTTAGACTTTGCCCACGGCTGTGTATGCAGCACCGGCATTCTCCTACCCAGAAGCACCGCTCCGGAGTAGTTTCCCTTCCGTCTCTGACTTACTCATCCCGTTACAGCCTCCATTACTAATCCGCTTCGGACTCCGTATATATACTCTGTACTTACCTCTTGTACACTCCAGTCTGAATATCAACTATAGCCATCCTCTCTACTTCTCTCTTCAGTCCACCTCCATCAGATTCCGTCTCCGACATCTCCTCCTCCTCCGTTCGACCTCCGACCTCAGAGGACTGAGAGCGCGCAAGGGTACAGCGTGCCACCCTGCATCGCTGAGACCAACGTCCTCGACACCTCCGACCTTCCGGACTCCTTCTGGACTCCTCTCGTCCCTCTCGACCTTCCATCCACACCTCCGACTGACCAGAGCGGAGCAGAGAAGAACGCGCTCTAACACTATTAGAGTTCCTAGTTCTTACTATCCTTCCGAGGACTTGTGGAGGCCAGAGACTGCATGTAGGATTGTGCAGAACTAGCTAGAGACTCACTACCATAGGGCACGGTTTAAATACCTAGGTAGAGCTGTACTTGTGCTAATGTAGTAATCCTGGATATAGTAGCCAAGAGTTACCTAGTATGGTACTGTGGGAGACACAACACCAATAAAGAGATGGTGCTGTGGGAGGCTATGTGTCTGGGAGTAGAAAGTGGGACATACCAAATGTAGTAATGTCAAGAGTCCTTATCCAGTGGCAGATACAAGGGGAACACCAGGTAAGTAGCATCATCTAAGAAAGAAGGAAAGGTTGAAGGAGCGAGCAGAGAGGAGTCATACCACAGACCATATCAACCCAGGGTAAAGTTCATAACAATACCCCCTTCATAGTCCTGAGACACCAACTCAGGCAACACCAGACTGTTCATCTCCACCAGGACTTCCCACAGAGAGTCTGTCAGAGTCATTCCCATCCATGGTCCCTGGGCAATTCAGTACACCGTGGCCTCAAAGTCCACACTGTCGACACTCCCGTTCTGGACAAGCATAGACTAGGTGCTGGGAGAAAGCAGTGGGGGCAAAGGTAGTGCAGACAGGCAGTTCTATAGTGTGATTGTGAACCACATTGATGGCAACTTGCTGCTTGATCTGATCCTCCAGGAGTGGGAGAGACAGGGCTAGGGGATCAGAGTTCTCCATCTGTGATATTGTGTCTTCCCAGTCTAGCCAAAGTGTGAAGTCACTGAGCAGCTCGTCGTTGGTGGGGAGCCGGAGGGGGTATGGGGAGGGCAGGCAAGATATTGATGCGAGGAGGAGGGGTGGTTGGTTCTGGGGGAATAAAAGGTAGGATTGGAGTGGGGGGTCAGACTGTCGCAAAGTTAATGGCTGGGATAATGGGACATTGAGTCGTGGTTTCCATTGTGCTGATTCTAGGATGACAGTGTTCACCCATCAAATCCCTCGTTCTAGAGGTGGGGGCATTAGCCAAGTAATGCACTCTCTCCTCCTCTGTGAGGGAGTGGAGTTGTTGTTGGAGAAGGGAGAGGTAGACATTCCGAGGGAGTTGTTTGATCAACTCCTGTAGTCTGGCTTCTTTGAAGAATTCGAAGAGGGTTCATCTGGCTCAGTCCAAGTTGGTGAGGGCTGCCATGGTAGTGAACCAATGTTCAATTCCCAAGGCTGACGTGGTGCATAGCAATGTGATACTGTCAATGGTCTGTTGGCAGACTTGGACAAAAAAGGAATAGAAGCGAACTAAGAGAGGAAGGTAGGGAGAAAAGCAAAACAATGGAAGGTTTTCTAGTGCAAGTACGGTGGTGGGGTTGTCCAACAGGTTGAATTCTGGAAGAGAGTCAAGGCGCAGTGGTGGGTTGTTGAGATCAGATAGAGGTTGGCATAGGGGTAGCATAGGATAGGTTTCTCAAAGGGTACTAAACACCCTTTGTGCATACACTTCAGCAAGAAAAGACAAAATTTTAAAAGGGGTGAAGAGAATCCAGACTACCAGCCAGAGGTATTTCCCCCCCACTGCCCTGCTCCATTGCTCGAGTTGGGAAAGGTCACCATGAAATGCAGAGACCAACCTGGTTCTAGTTGCACAGGTGGCTGTTGGTCCTGTGTGGGCTTGTCTGCACAGGCAACCAGAGGAGGAGGATGGTGGTGGTGAGTGGGAAGGGGGGCTAAGGTGTACTGAATGTCTACTTGGTGGTTTAAAAGGTGTCAATGGGTGTCCCACAGACACAAGAGAATCAGAAAGAAAGGGAGGAAAATGAAAGCGAAGTAGAGGACCAAAAGGTTGAAAGTGGGGGTTGAGAGAGAGGGCATATTGTAGGACTATTTAAGTGGAAGGGGTGCTACAATCTCATTCTTCTTTGTCCAGTTGGGGGGAAGTCTTTGGGTCATGAAGCTTTATATTCCCTTAGTAGCTTGTGGGAATTTCCTAAGTTCCTTTCCAGTTCCCAAGTGTTCTTTGCAGCAGAGTATCCTTTCCAAGAAACAAGGTACTGCCTTCTGGCTATGGAACCCCTATGGCCCAAGATCTGTGCCACTTCATATTGTTCTTCTCCATCAACTTGATCTGGGGGAGGATTGATGAAATTGGGTCCATGTTCCACAGTCTGGCAATAAGGGGTTAGAAGAGAGACATGGAATACAGGGTGTATCTTCCAAGTTGGCAGAAGTCTGAGTTGGTATGTTACTGGAGAAATGACTTGTTCAATTTCGAAAGGACCTTCTTGTCGAGGGGCCAGCTTCCGTGAGGGATAATGAAGTCTCAGGTGTTTGTTGTCAAGCCAGACTTGTTCTCCTATCTTCCACAGTTTGTACAATGTGTGAACTTGCTCTTGCATCAATTGTTGTACCACATGATGGACCTGCTGCACTTCATCTCTTGCTTTGGACAAAAGGGTTAGTCTCTGCTCAAGAGCTGGGATAAAGGTCTTTCTGAGAGCAGGGTAGGAATAGGGTTTGTAGCCCATCATGAGAGAGAACAGGGATTGCTTGGTCACAGAATGTGCTGCAGAATTGTACACAAATTCCACCATGGGGAGAAGGTTGGCCCAGGTGGATACATTCCCTTGGCAGAAGATGCGGAGATAAGTTTCCAGTTCCTGGTTGACTCACTCAGTTTCACCATCAGTCTGTGAATGGTATGCCATGGAGAGGGCGAGGTTGTATTCTAGTAAATGGAATAGCTCTCTGGTGAAGGCAGAAGCAAATTGGGGACCACAATCTGAGATGCGGCACTCATGAAGTCCAAATCTAGTGAATACATGGCGAAACAAGAGGTTGGCTATGCTCTTTGCATCAATGTTCTTTGAGCAAGGGGAGAAAATTACCCCCTTTGTAAGGCTATGGTCAACCATGACCATAATTGAGTCAAACCCGTGAGACAGGGGCAAATCAGTGATCAGGTCAATAGAAATGGACTGGAAGGGTCGCTGTTACAATTTCATTCCTCTATCCACATGTCTTCCTTCTATCTTGTCTTCATCCCTCCTGCTCTCTTCATTTACACTTACATTCATGTTCTGTTGCTATGGAATGCTCTCGAAGTATCTGTCATTCCATTGTAGTCACCCCATTTACGTTCTCATCTGATTCAACTCAGACTTTCTCATTATAGCTTCTCTTTTGTTCCTTTCCTCTTGTGGTACATGGTCTGTGCATGATTATCTAAATTATATAAACCCTAGCCACAGATCATGTACTCTATTCTTGATCTATGCAATTCAGCACAATCTTGAGTCATCTCTCAGTCTGAGTCCTCAGTTTGAGTTCTTGCCCTTTGTCCCAGACCGGTCTTTGACCGTATAGTCCTCTAGTTCACTTAGGGCTGAGTTGTACCTCTTCATGAGTGTCCTGCCCTTTGGTCAGTTCTAGCATCCATACTTGAGGTATGCCCCTGCATAACAAAAGATCAAGAATCTCCCCTTGTCCCTCCTATTCAGGAGTAGGACACCCCAGTCATCATGTCTCAATCCATCAGATCCCCAGAATCCTCAGACAAGGATATCCCTAGTCAAGAGCCCTCCCATCACTTTGTCCCAATTCCCCCAGCTCCCACCCCACAGCACCATCATCGTTGCGTCTTTGTCTCGTCCTCCAGCAACTACACCCCCATCCCATCACAAGCACTCCAACCCCCAGCCCCAGCATCCCCAGTTGCTCCCCAACTCCCAGCCCCAGCACCCCTAGCCGCTCCCCAGCCCCCAGCCCCAGTACCCCCAGCTGCTCTCCAGCCC